>PVIJ01007450.1:72200-82637 GCA_004024925.1 Scalopus aquaticus | reverse complement strand
TCCAAAAAGGTGAATGGAGGGACAACAGAGAAGAGGGCCGAGTGTCAGGCTGGATGCGGCTGCCCTCAGGCCCCGACAAGAGATCTTACTCTGCTCCAGCCAGCCTTCCCTTGCCTGCAGGCGCTGTCTGATGGCACCCAGCATCTGTGCTGCAGGCCTAGTATGTGCCCCAGGCCCTGTCTCTCCTGAAAGCAATGCAGTTGCCCACTCCTCCCAGCAAAAGGGCTCTCTGGCATCCTGGGTCACCTTTCCATGAGCTCCCCTTGCAAAGAGCCTGCACCAAGCAGGAAGGTCCCCAGGGTGGGACCCTCGTGAAAGGGCTGCCCCTCTGTGCCCACTTCTTCAGGAGCAAGTTGTCCCTCCTGAATACAAACTCCCTCCCACAACTAGTGGCAAAAGGGCCGGAGTAGAGACACAAACAGCCCCAGGCTCCTGTTCCCCCTAACCCTCTGTGCTCCAGTGCTGGCCAGTCCCGAAATGCCAGCACAGCCCTTCCTTACCCGCTTTTTCTGTGTTGGGCTCAAGTCAGCCATGGACCTGAGGCTACAATGTGCTGAGCACCTACTGTTACCAGGCACAGGGTTCAGTGTTGCCGGCACACCGTTATATTTAGTTATCACAACTTTAAGGGTGAAAACTCACTACATCATACTGAGGAATGTGAGGCCTAGGAAGTGTGAAAGCTTGCCTAAGGTCACCTGGCAGGCCTGAGCTCAAACGTGAAGTCAGGCCTGTTTCCACTGATCCAGGGGAGTCCCTATAATGCAGAGAGTAACCACACAGCCTTGGAATGCACAAGCCTGGGTCAAGTCTGCCACTTCGGGGCCTCCCTGCTAGCCTAAGGGTTAAGTCTCAGTGCTATCACCCCAGGAGCCTGAGTTCCATCCCCGGCCAGGGAGCTGACCCACATGGCGCAGCAGACCTCTCCTGTCTCGCCCGCTGCTCCCCTCAGCAGTGTATTTCAGTAAATCCTCCTGCTCTGCTCCCCACTCTGTCTCTGGTAAACCCTCTCACCCCCTGCACCTCTGGTGTACACCTTAGTTCTTCTATGCAAAAAGAAAAAAAAAGTCTGCCACCTCAAAGCTGTGCAAGCTTGAGCAAATGACCTTACCTCCTTGAGCCTGTTTCTGTAAAATGAGGACACAATCAGACCTGCCTAGCCAGTTGAGAGACATTAGATAGTGCTTGCTGGAGAGGGAGCACCTCATTATGATGATGAAAAGCTCGATTACTACGTATTACTGTGTTATTAAGCCCTGCACCAGGGTGTGTGCCGCCCCCCCAGCCCTGCTGCTGCGCCTCCCTGGCATGACTCACAGACACAGGGGGCTTCCCCACGCCAAGAAACACAAGGGCCCTGGGCAGGGCCTAAAAAGATGCCCCCCACCCCGGGCCTCCCTGGTGGCGCAGCGGTTAAGCGCTGCGCTGTGGAGCTGTTGGCAGCGCGCGATGTGAGTTCGACGCCCAGCCGGGGAGAATCCCACATGGTGCCGCAGACCTCTCCTGCCTCGCCCGCTGCTCCCCTCAGCAGTGGATTTCTAATCTGCCTGTTCTGCTCCCCACTCTGTCTCTGGTGAACCCTCTTGCCGCCCCACGCCTCTGGACTGTACCCAAGCTTGTATGTATAAATAAATAAATCTTAAAAAAAATAAATAAATAAAATAAAAAGATGCCCCCATTTCCTGCCCTGAGGCCCACCTGAATCCTCTCTCGTCCACGTAGCAGTGAGCTGCAGACACCATCCAGTTGGGCGAGATGAGTGACGCCCCACACACGTGGCCCTGGCCCTGGGCGTGGAGGCTCACCTGCCAGGGCCACTCGCCTTCTTCTGCATCCTTGCCCCCAACGACCCGAGCCTGCCTGGTGAATGAGCGCAGCCCACAATCTAGGGGGAGGGGGAAGAAACCCAAAGGACGATGAGATGTGGTAGGGCACTAGCCCCAGGCAAGAGCCCAAGTGGCATCAGCACTGTTAAGCGATCATGACATGAGGGGGCCCCTGCAAGTACCTCTGAAACTCAGAGATGCACAACTTCCACCTGGCCCCTCTCCCTACTCCTTACTCCCCTCTCCCTACTCCCATATTCAAAACCCTCACGCTCCCACCTCCCCCACCTCTCCTGCACAAATATATTTAGTGGCCTCCAGACACCTGCTGGTTTGCTTAGATTTAATTTGGGCATCGTTTGCATGGATATCCTTGTGGAAGGAGGAAAGACACAGCTCTCAGAGGGTAGAACGGACGGGTGACAAGAAGTCACGGAACAGCTGCAGTGACGAGCAAATGTAACCTGCAGCCAGCTCTTCCGAAATGCACAAGAGATTGCAAACTCAAGTGGGAGCACGGGGGGGTGGGGGGGGGTGGGAAGCCCTGCAGAGGAACTTGGTAAGCTGCTTTCTCCTTCAGGCAGGACAGACAAGCCAGGGCTGCAGCTCCCCTGTGGCTGGGTGAGCAGAGCAGAAGCCAGCCCAGCACTGCGGTAGGGACCGAGTCCTGCCACAGAGGCACTGACACGCTGGCTGCCTGGGCCTTTCCTCCAGGACCAGAGATGGCCCATGGGGCAGTGCCTTTGTGCCAGCTGGCAGTCATCCCTTCCTCCAGGTAGACACATGGTCTCACCAGGGCAGAGCTGGGTGAGGGAGACGCTGGCATAGTATCCACCTCTGTATGCACCTTGCACAGTGAACAACCTGCACCACCATACAGGACATCCCTCCTCACCACAGTCCTTTTCATCTGAGCCGTCACTGCAGTCCTTCTTCCCATCGCACTCAGGGTTGCCCTTGCTCAAGCAGAGTCCGTTGTGGCAGCGGTAGGTGTGTTTGGTGCAGGTGACAATGCTCACTGCTCAGAGGACATGGGGGAATGAATCAATTCCTCTCCCATCAGAAGCCCGACAATCTACCCACTTATATCCTTCACCCAGGCCTGTCCCCCCATCCACACCCATGCCCACTGTCCCTCCCAGTCCTGCTTAACATTTTGTGGTCCGCTCACGTATTAGTACGTGTTTTTGTCACCAGTATCAGGTGGCCGCTCACGTATTAATACCTGTTCATCTAGTCTCCGGTTTTTCACGCCACGGTGGATTTATTTGAAACTATTAGGAGCTATTTCTTTGATCGTACGCAGTCTAGAAGCTTTACACATTGTTTTGGTGAAAGTGTAAGGTGTTTTATGAGAGATATTACAGTTTTTTTAATATCCAGTAGTTCAGGAGTTGCGTGTGTTTTATTGAATGCTTATACCATTCATGCGGTGGCACAGAAAATGGCCGGCCCCAAGGGCTGGTAAATTTAAAGGGCACCGGCACACAAAGTGTTAAGTTTTCTCCACTTTCTGGAAGATTCTGCCCTGCTAACGTTTCTCATCACACCTAACAAGTAGGTAGGCACCTTGTATTTACTAAACTTTAGACGTGCATCTTGTGTGTACGCCCATGGCTGCTTCCTCCAGGTGCAGGCCCCACTGGGAGGAAAGCCCCTGAGGGAAGGCAGGCTGGACTGGGCCTCACCGCTGTCACATTTGGCTTCATCTGACCCGTCTCCACAGTTGTCCTTCCCATCACACCGCTGGCTTAGCGGGAGGCACTTCCCATTGCCGCACTTGAAGGTCTGAGCTGGACAACCTGGGAAGCACAATGCACTTGGCACCGGCTGGACGGCCCACTGGTCAGGGGCAGGAGGCCAGGACAGCCCCTCCCAGTGGACTCACTGCAGTCCTGCTCATCGCTGTTGTCCCCGCAGTCATTCACATTGTCACAGACCCAGAAGAGTGGCTTGCAGAACTTGTTCTTGCATGTGAACTGGTAGGTGACATTGCATTCTGGGGGAGGGCAAGGGACAGCTGTCAGCGGCCAGGGGACGGCTGGGATCCGGTCCCTCCCTCCAGCCTCTCTCATCATGCAGCTGCCCAGCACCACTTTCCCACCTGGGGGCTGGGGCTGGGAACCCCCTGCTCTGGAAGTCACCCCAAACCCTCAGCCACACGCCACAGCTAACGCTTCTAAACAGCAGAGGGAAGAGTGGGGATTGATGTCTCCAGGGGGAGATGGGAACAGCGTCCTGGCCATGGGGCAGCTGGCAGGAGCCGGTCACAGCCAGGACAGAGGGGGCGGGGCCCGCAGCCCCACTCACGGCAGTTGAGCTCATCGCTGTGGTCTGTGCAGTCGGCCCAGCCGTCGCAGCGCAGCTCGCTCCGGATGCATCGCCCCGTTTTACACATGAATTTCCCTGGGCACGCTGTGGAGGAGACACAGGCTGACATCCAGGCCGCCAGCCCTGCCTCCTCTCCCTCCATCATGCTGAGGATCCCAGAGAGAACTTCCTGTTCCCACCCTCCACAGAATCCCAGGGCTGCAGGTGGCCTCCAGGGCCTGGGGGTCCCATGCCCCCCAAACCGTGACAAGGGCCATCCTACTACTGGCTGGGGAGAGCAGGCCACAGAGCCTTAGTGGACTGGATGGGGGGCCCCTCCAACTCCTCAAAGACCAACCCCCGGGAAATGCTGGTAAAGTGGAGAGAGGCCGGCTGGGCACACATGCAGTTCTACTGCCTGCCGGCACCCTGGGCCTGCTACCTCCTCAAGAGCCAGGCCCCGGCCACAACATGGTGACAACGGCCTGCAGGCCCATGATGTATGTGTTGTGCTCACACGCCACACGCCATCACCACATGCCTTCATTCTAAGAACTTTCCACATCTCAGTGTTTCTGAAGTTGGAGGTGTCTGTCCATGGACATCATCAGGCAAATGACAAAGTTGAGAGAAGGCCACTGTGGCTCTCTCTGCACAGATTGTTTAGTCCTTTAGCAAAGGGGTTGTTGATTCGATTTCACTTTGGGTGGTGAGCTGGGCAGCTGGATTTTAACTTGTCATTAAAAGATCTTCCAAAAGGTTATTCATGATGCACGGTTGAAACCAAAAAGTGTGTGTATGGAAGAACAGCTGGTGACACAGAGGACAGTGAAATTAAAGGCAGCAGGAACCACTGGAGCTTTTAGAGATGACAAAATTCTCAAAGCCCAGAGAACTTAGTGTGATGATTCCTGCCCCATATTTCCTATGATGTCTCAAAAGGATGCTATTTATCCAAAAATGGCGCAAAGACAACCAGAGATTCTCACATTCACAGGGACAATGAAACTCTGGGGCGCTCAGGCTTAGGGACCTCACACAGGATTCCAGGCCAAGGTGTGTGCCAGGGTGCACCGCTGGCCTTTTATCCTAAACACATTCAGGGTAGCATTTTCTTTTTCCCTCAAAAGCTACTAGAGGGAATCTGAGAACCAGGAAGCACGATGCCCATTAGATACAGAAGTGAGCTTGCAACAGCCTCAGGACGCCTCACTCACGGTCGCTGGAGTCGTAGGATTCGTAAGCAGCCAAGAAGCCGGTGTCAGTGTGGGACTGATCCGAGTGCAAGCGGACGGTGATCCTGTTGCTCTGGCTGGCAACCACGAACTGGGACCTCTCCCCGCAGTACCTGGAGGAGGGGCGACAAGTAGGAGGAGGATCCCTCAAGGGGCTCAGGCACCCCCACACCCCACAGCCCCAGTGCTCACTTCTCCCCGTTGACCTCCACATAGTCCTTGGTGCAGGTGCCCAGAGGGACATTGGGCTCCAGCAAGTAGAAGAGTTTGAAGATCACCTTCACGTTCCGGTTGCTGGGCACCTGCAGAGAGAGATGCGTTCGGGGCTCTGCTGCTTCTTCCCCTCTTTCCTAAACCCAGTGAGGTCCTGTGGGGCCGCTAGGGCTGGGGGGCACCCACACAGGTCAGGCCAGGGTTGCTGACCTTTGCCCTCTGCCCCCAGGTGGGTGCCACAGACTACACGGCAGGAGTGACTCGGGGTCCTTGTTTGGACAGTCGTGCAATTTAAATGACTAACGCAAGTTCTGACATTGTCGAAGAAAGCAAAAAGGGATGATGGTGTGAGGGGCCGTTCTGTCTGTCCAAAGGGCTCCTGTCTCGCTGCCATTCACAGGTGCTTTCTAGGTGCCTCACACAAGCCCCCCAGCTTCTCTGGACAGCACCTGTCGCCTCTGAGGGACAGAAGGACAGTGCCTCTAAGGGGCAGACACCATCACGCTCACTTTATCCAAGAGCCAGGCAGGCGGTGAGAGGTAAAGAGGGTCTAAGGAGCCTCAGTCAGCAGAGACCAGGACCAGGAACTGAATCTGGGTCTCCTTACTGTGCAGACCAGCCTGAGCAGAACCCATCCTGCCCTTCGGGGCTTGAGAAGTAGGGACTCTTTGGTTGCTAAGGGATTCATTCGCCCTCCTCTGCCCTTGCTCCCCTTCCATCCTGAAGCCACTTTCCCTCCTTCCCGCTCTCTCTCCTTTCCCCTCACCGCCTCCTCCTTTCCTTCTTTCCTTCTGCCCCTCCTCTTTTTCTCCCTCCCTTCTCCTCTTCCTTCCATCTCCTACCTGGATCTCCCACGTGCAGTTGATGTTGGGTGGGTAGTGGCCAGGATAGAAGGGGCTGGAAAACGTCCCACTGTAGCCCTGTAAGTAGCCTCCACAGCCTGAGAGGAAAGGCAGGAGAAAGAGCATGAACAGCTGCTTGGCCAGGCAGGCAGCTCAGAGGTCCTAACACCGAGCCCACACTTCTCTCCAGCTCTGTGCCCGGCACGGACTCCTGCAGCATCACAGAAAGTCCAAGTGCTGGAGGCTGACTGTTTGGAGACGGCCCCTGACCGAGGGGGTGGGCAAGAGGCCCTTTGAGTTAAGGGTCAAACCTCTGACCCTGCCCAGGGTCAACACAATGTCACAAGCTTGACCTACGACCTCTGGGGCTCAGGCCAGTCTCCAAGGCCTGTCCCTTCTCAGCCCTGCCCCTATCCCTCCTTACTGCTCATTCGAGGCAGCTGGAAAAACACGGCCTCAAAGCCAGGGTGTCGCCGCTCAGTGTTGGCTATCAGTGTGACGAGCAGGACGTTCTGAGAGGAGAGGAAGGTCAGGTTGTAGGAGGGCGGGTAGGTGCCACACAGCCTGTGAGGGCAGAGAGGACAGGTGTCAGGGAGAGCAGACAGAACCCAAGCAGAGGGGCCGGTGAACCTCATCCCTAACCCAGCTCAGAAAGACCTCTCCCATACAGCCAGCAACCTGAGTAAGGACTTAGTTGTAAAACTGTTTAAAACAGTGAAAAGTCAGAAACACTGAATGCCTAACTACTGAGGATTCACAAAATGAACCAAATGAACAAAGAGCTAAATAATAGCAATGGAGTAGTAACAGCAACAACTAACACTTATTAAGACCATCCCAGGTGCTGCTCCTAGTGTTTTTACAGTTATTAACTCAGGTATTCAAAACTGATCGAAGAAGCAGATAGTATCACCCCATTTTACAGATGAGGAAACTGAAGCATCCAGGAGATCTGACTTGCCCAAGATTTCACTGTTAACAAGTAACTGAGGGCCTCCCCGGTGGCACAGTGGTTGAGCGCTGCGCTGTGGAGCTGTCGGCAGCGGCGACGCGGGTTCGACGCCCAGCCAGGGAGAGTCCCACATGGCGCGGCGGACCTCTCCTGCCTTGCCCGCTGCTCCTCTCAGCAGTGTATTTCCATCTATCTGCCTGTTCTGCTCGCCACTCTGTCTCTAGTGGACCCTCTCGCCGCCCCATACCTCTGGACTGTACCCCAGCTTGTATGCATAAATAAATAAATCTTAAAAAAAAAACAAAAAAACAAGTAACTGAAATTCAAACTCTGGCATGCAGGCGCTGGAGTCCCTATAACTAAGGATGGTGATGTGCTGCCTCTAGCAGGAAGACCACTATTAAAAATGGCAATTAGAGGGGCCTCCCTGGTGGTGTAGGGGTTCAGTCTCAGCGTTATCTCTGCAATGGCCTGAGTTTGGTCCCCAGCCAGGGAGCTAACCCCCATACGCAGCAGACCTCTCCTGTCGCACCCACTCTGCTCCCTACTCTGTCTCTGGTGAATCCTCTACCCACCCCCCAAGTCTGGCCTGCACTCCAGTTCCTCTATGCATAAATAAATAAATAAATAAATAAATAAATAAATAAATAAATAAATAAATCTTTTTAAAAAATGGCAACTGGAGATGGGACTACTGACTTGGGACTACTGATTTTTTAAAAGCAGATATGAATGTCCTGTATAATGCTACTTTTAAATATAAACACAAACATATACATGCACAGGAAAAAAAAGTCTGAAACAAGATACATAAAAAATTTAAGTGATTATTTCTAGATGGTAAGATTACCAGTGACTTGTGTTCTCTTTATGTATGCCCATTTTCTGCTTCTTCCTTTCAGAACCATGTATTGATCTGTTGTATACTTAGCCACTAGCCGCCTGCCACAATCACCCAAGAGCCAGGCACCAGATGACTAGAGATAATCCTGGACCTCTAAGTCCACCAGAATTATTCAGACTAGCCAGCCCCAGCCCACTGACGCTGCTCTGCCTTGCCTTTGCAACAGAAACCACGATAAAAGTTCTTCTACTCCTCCCTCCAGCCTCCTGCCTCCTGACTTGATCTGGCACTCCCCTGTGGATCTGCATGGCCCTCCTCTTGGAAACTGCAATAAACTGTCTTTTCAATAACAGTCATCTCCTTCCTCATTTGTTGTCCTCACACCTGAGTATAAAACCTATATTTCCAGGCCTCCCTGGTGGCGCAGCAGTTAAGTGCTGCGCTGTGGAGCTGTTGGCAGCAGCAATGAGAGTTCAACGCCCAGCCGGGGAGATTCCCACATGGTGGAGCAGACCTCTCCTGCCTCGCCCGCGGCTCACCTCAGCTGTGTATTACCGTCAATCTGCCTGTTCTGCTCCCCACTCTGTCGCCCCACACCTCTGGCCTGTACCCCAGCTTGTATGCATAAGTAAATAAAAATACAAAATCTATAAAAAAAAAAATCTTTAAAAGCAAAAAAACCCTATATTTCCAACAGAGGCAGGACCTTCGCTTTGGCAGGTAAAGGGAGAGCTCCCTGCTCACTGGCATCTCGGGACCAGTGATCCCGCCACAGCTTTGCCAAGACTGATGCAATCACCTCCGAGCTGCCTCACTGGAGATGCCGCTGAGGAGCGTGTGCTGTGGCCAGTGGCCCGTGTCATATACTGTCTCTCCAACCCACACTGCAATTCATTCTGGAGACCAGGCTCTCGGGGCAGCTGGAAGCTCCACAGCCCAGCGCTGCTCCCCTGGGACACTCACTCCACCAAGGCACGGGGTTCCATGGGGCTCAGGCTGTCATACACCGTGACCAGGTCACGGTCACTGCCGCTGCCTTTGCAGGGTGCGACATCGAAGCTGCGGAAGGTGAGGCTCAGCATGTAATCGGCATCTCCTCGCAGGGTCCACTGGCAGCGGGCGTGCGCTGGGTAGGGGCTGTCGGGGAAGCCGGGTGTGGCGAAGCGAATGGGCTCCCTCCCTCGGGCATGGAGGGCAAAGCTGCAGCTGTCTGTGGGGGAGACAAAGGAGGCGGGACAGCTGGGCAGTACCAGGGCGGTGCTGGCCATTACTACCACGTGACTTTGGGGGATTCCACTGACCGAAGGGGCATCTGGCCACACCCCTCCTCCTCTGGGAGAAGGGTGTGATACTTACTATCCTGGGTGGTCTGTATTGTTCTGGGGTCAGCAGCTAAAGAATAAGAGGGGAATAAAGTCATTACTGATGTGTTCTAGTCCCTTATTTCTGCATCCTCAGCCCCTAAGGGGAGGTGCTGGCTGCAGGCACAGTCTTCTTCCTGCACCAGTGAGGGAGTGTTGGCTGCCCTGTAATGGTGCAGGGCCTGGCCCTGTTCCACCAAAGGCTGGTCCGACAAGTGCCCACCACCCCCGGGCCCCTGCACTCACGGAAGGCCACCACGGAGGTCAGCTCGAAGTTGCTCATGGCACGGGAGCGGGGTGGCAGCGTGATCACGCGCTCCTGGGCCATGGCGTGCTCGGCCTCCTCCACGAGGTACTGCGGGATGCTGAATTCCGACCAGTAGTAGGCGATGACACTGCCCTCGCTGGGGGAGAGGAGCAGCCTGAGACACGGGTGGGCCCCAGGGACCCAACCTGCCCACCGCCCGCCCCCCACCATTGCTGAGTGCAGATGGGGCAGCTAGGGCTGCAAAAGGGTCGCTAAGAGACATTCCTTAGGCAGGGCCTCTCCCACTTGCTCCTTTGTGCTTGCCCCTCTTTTGCCCCTGAGTGGAGCTTCTGCCCCTACCTAGCCCTTTGCTCTCAGTCTCACTTCCAAGCAGACAATGTGGGACCAGCTGAGATTTAAGAGTGAGCTCTCCCACTAGCCTGGACACTGAGCAACGAGTTCTAGAATGTTTACTGAGAGGAGACAAGAACGCCAACTGCCGCACAGCATTTCTAGAAATCATATGCAACAAGTGAAATTAAAAAGGCTTTTTGGGCCTCCCTGGTGGCGCAGCAGTTGAGCGCTGAACTGTGGAGCTGTCGGCAGC
>PVIJ01007450.1:58025-72100 GCA_004024925.1 Scalopus aquaticus | reverse complement strand
AGTACTTCAAAGGCTGACCAAGCAAGGACAATGCGAGGCTTACTGAAGCCTTCCTGAGCACCTCAATGCCCCCCAGTTTAACTTTGGAAAAGTAACACCCATTGCTGAAGGCTCATGCGGCAGGCCCTGTGCAGAGCATGCCCACACCTGCCCAGCCCACCCCAGCAACTCCACTATGTCACGCTTGCCCTGGAGATGGAAATTAGACGGGTACATGCAGTGAGGACAGAACCAGGACAGGCGCCCTGGCCCTCCCAGCCAGCACTTGGCAGCTTTGCCACGGAGCAAGCAACATACCACATCACACCACACCGAGCCACCCCCCAGCACCCACCTGAAGGCGGTTACAGCCGACTTCCTGTGGTAGGGGCCCAGGGCCCGGGTCCTGCTGTACAACAGCACCAGCTGGGAAAGGACAGGAGGCTACAGCAGGCTGGAGAGCAGCCACGACCCACTGCCCTCCCTCTGACCCCCTGCCCACCCTCGGGGCACCCAAGCCCACGCTGTTCCCTCCCTCCTAGGACCTCGCTCCTTCCCAGATGCCTGGAAATCCAGTCCAGAAGTGCCCTTTAACCCCAGTGCGGGTGGGAGTGCCAGCTCAGCCAGAGGGGACGGGGCTCCCCATTCAGGCACTGGACTCACCGCTTCCTTCACTTTGCTGGCCAGGTTTGCAAACTCCGTAGAGTTTGAGTTCTCATAGGCATCCAGAAAGTTCTCATTCCTGATCCTCAGGTAGCCATTGAAGACCTTCTGGACCCGCAAATTCCGATCTGTGAGACAAGGGAAGGAGAAGGCTCAGAGGAAGTGGCAGCCCTCTAAGTGTCCCCTCCATCCACAGGTGCCCCCCCACCAGCAACTGCGGGGGTGATGCAGGGAGCCAGCACAGGGGTGAAACTCGGGGGCGGCTCTGACCAACTCTCATCACCCCCACCTGCCCCGGCCATCCCTTCCTCATGTCCACAAAAGGTGGCCCCTGGGTCTGTCCTTTGAAAGAGGGGGTGCAACCACCCCACATGGCCATCCCCCAAGCCACACCACTTTACTCACAGTGGAAATGCCACACGAGCAGCCCAGTCATGAGGGAAAGCAGCAGGAAGCCCAAGAGCAGGGCCAGCAGCACCACCCAGCGCCGGGGGCCGCGCTTCTCCACCTTCTTGGTGTTGTTGACGGGCAGAAACTCCACGCCTTCCTCGCAGCCATTCATGTTCTGAACAGAGAAACGCACTGTGCTCAGCAAATCGCTCACCTCCACAGCCTCCCCAGCCTGCCCGTCAAGGGAAGAACATTTACTTTTTGCAAGGTCCAGCACACACTCAAGGAGAAATAAGGAGCAGCCTTCCCACCCATGCACCCTGCCATCCGGGCAGGACCAGCCATTTGTCACCCAAGAATCGGTAGTTTAAATGAAAACGAAATGAACAGCCTGTGTGAAGCCGTCACCGAGGCCCTCCACTTGAATGAATCATCCTCATGGAGGTGGATGCCCAGGTGTGGGGAGCCCAGGCCCAGCCCAGGGCCATGACTGGCCACGGATTGGCTGCCTGGGGCCTCTGTGCAGACTTCTAAAGGCAGCCCCTCCTCCAGCAAACGTAGCCACAGGCTCCGTGCAGATTCCCGGTAGAGGAGGTGTCCACCCCAGGCAGGAGTTATGGGCATGAAGTAAACCACACACCCTCTCCAGAAGCCTGGCTCCATCAATATTAACCATCCGAAAGGAAAAAGGCAGTAAACCCAAGGCCTCTGCCATGCCTCAGTGGAAAGTCACTCTTCTTCTGGACTTCAGGGTCCCCATCCGGGATCTCAAGGAGAGGTGACAAGGTCAGCTCTTTACTGCACTCCACACCCATGCGCAGATCCAGGAACATGAAAAGCAAATAAACCTTTTCACCAATAGGACCGCAGTTTCCCCAGAGTCCTCCCTGGCAGAAGCACCCAGGAAGAGGAGGCATGAACATGGGCAGGGGCAGGCGGGGTGTCTGAAGCACTGGAGGACAGACAGACAACCTCCTCTGCCCTGTCGCGTAGCCTTGATCTGCCCTGAAGCCTGGAGAAGCTGCGCCCTTTTAGGTTTAATGACCTGGTACCCACTCCAAAGGGTGTTGCATAAAAGCAAGAGTGCCAGCCCAATTCCCACAGATGTGGCCACTTTTAAGTTCCTAGATGTGGTTCTTCTGGTGTTCACTTCATAACTCGAAATGATGCACCTGAACTGACATTTCTGGATTCGTCACTTTTACACAGTACCTATTAACTCACTACCATGAAAGACCCCCCCACCCCTGCCACAAATGGATACTGATGTCACCACTTTTCAACACTGTGACGTCATCTCATGTTGCAGAGAAACACTACCATAGCTAATGCTATAGTCGTAATCAACTGCAATAGATAAATGAGACAAATAAATACATTGTACACCTTAAGCTTACAATGGTTACACACTGATTATATCTGAATAAAAATAAAAACACACCCCAAAGACAACTACTTAAGATGCTTTCAAGAGCTTACTGTCAAGTTTGTGTTCCTAAATATGCCAATATCACTATCGCTTGATTCATCTATATAAAATATAACCAACTGGAGGCCTCCTTGGTGGCGCAAGGGGTTAAGTTTCAGCACTATGAAGCTATCAGCAGCCACTGCAGCAAGAGTTCAATCCCCAGCCAAGGAGCTGACTCACACAGCAGACCTCTCCTGTCTTGCCCACTGCTCCCCTCAGCAGTGTATTTCAATCTGCCTGTTCTGTTCCCCACTCTGTCTCTAGTGAATTCTCTCTCATACACACCCCTGGCCTACACCTCAGCTCTTGTATACATAAATAAATAAATCTTTAAAAATAAAATAAAACCAACTGACTTCCTACTATGATCACGTAGATTTTAACACCCTTTTTTAAAAAATATTTTTATTTATGCATACAAGAGCTGGGGTGTAGGCCAGAGATGTGGGGTGGGGGGGTGAGAGGATTCACCAGAGACAGAGTGGGGAGCAGAACAGGTAGACTGACTGAAATACACTGCTGAGGGGAGCAGCGGGTGACTCAGGAGAGGTCTGCTGTGCCATGTGGGAAGCTCCGTGGCTGGGGATCGTGGCTGGGAATCAGGGATTGAACTCGTGCTGCAGTGGCTGCGGACAGCCTCATAGTGCTGAGACTTAACCCCTTGCACCACCAGGGAGGCCCTTAACACCCTTTCTTTCTCCCACCTAGTCTCTCAAGAGTTATAGGCTATGGTTTTTAAAATATTATATCTATACCTTATTAGTTATCTTTGAAAATATTAATCACTATTAGGTTTATTTTCCTGTACAACTAATTTGCTTTGCCTGCTATAAATATTTGTTTACTTGGGTTTCTTCTAATAAATATATACAATCTAAGAGATCTGTAATGCTCTTCTCTATCTCTCACATAGAATGTCTGTCAAATATCCTATCATTTCTTTCTGCCTGGGGTCTCCCTTCTAGAGCTCTCTGCCATTTCCTATGTTGTTGTCTGTAAGTTCCTTCACCATCACTCTGGAATTTTTTTCCCTCTCCTTCTTCAGTTAAAGCTCCATTTCTGGGATACTATGTCTTCATCAGTCTTTGCTTACCCACATTTTTGTGGAACACATACATCCTTAGCTTCCTGAGCATTAAAATTTTTGAGACTTCCCACGCTTATGAAAATACCTTAATTCTGCACTCACAGTTACTGATTGTTTGGCTGGGGTATAGGACTGTAGATTTTGAATAATTCTCATTTGGAATTTTGAAGGCACCTCTATCAGCTTCTAATTTTGCTTTTGAGAAATATGATATTAATAAAAATCCTTTGGTTTTCATTCATGATTTTGCTATCTTTCTCTGAAAGTCTTAAAAATATGTTTTGAGGGCCTCTGTGGTGGCTCAACGGGTTAAGTCTTAGCACTGTGAAGCTATTCACAGCCACTGCAGCACCAGTTCAATCCCCAGCCAGGGAAATTCCCACATGGCGCAGCAGACCTCTCCTGAGTCACCCGCTGCTCCCCTCAGCAGTGTATTTCAGTCGATCTGCCTGTTCTGCTCCCCACTCTGTCTCTGGTGAATCCTCTCACCACCACCACCCCCACACTTCTGGCCTATACCCCAACTTGTATGCATAAATAAATCTTAAAAAAAAAAAAAAGAATATGTTATGAGGTCTTTAAATTTCATTATGCTGAATTCTCCATCTGCCCTTTGAATTTGGAAATGCTTATCTTTTGGACTGGGAAAACTTTCTCATAATATTTTTATTTATTTATTTATTTTTAAAGATTTACTTTTATTTTTTATTTATGCATACAAGAACTGGGGTGTAAGCCAGAGCTGTGGAGTGAGAGGATTCACCAGAGACAGAGTGGGGAGCAGAACAGGCAGATATACTGAAATACACTACTGAGGGGAACAGTGGGGGAGACAGGAGAGGTCTGGGGCAGCTCCCAGGCTGGGGATCCAACTCTTTCCACAGTGGCTGGCCACAGCTTGACAGCACTGAGACTTCCCTGTGCCATCAGGGAGGCCTCCTTTGTCTGGTTTCTTTAATTGGTTAGGTTATACTCCAATTACGATGTTCTTTGTATCATTGTAGATACAAGTCTTTTACCAGACATACATTGATATTTTGCAAAGACTTTTTTCCCTACACCGTGGCTTGTATTTTCATTCTGTTAACAGTGTATTTTTAAAAAAGATTTATTTATTTATGCATAGAAGAACTGGGATGTAGGCCAGGGGTGCAGAGGTGAGAGGATTTACCAGAGACAGAGTGGGGAGCAGAACAGGCAGATCTACTGAAATACACTGCTGAGGGGAGCAGCGGTCGAGGCAGGAGAGGTTTGCTGCGCCATGTGGGTCAGCTTCCTGGCCGGGGATCGAACTCATGCTACAGTGGCTGCCAACAGCTTCATAGTGCTGAGACTCAACCCCTTGTGCCACCAGGAAGGTCCACTGAAAGAAATTTTTAAAAACCTAAGTAAATCAAGCAATATTTCATGCTCATGGATTAAAAGACTCTGTCTTCTAAGCTATCTATTCAGGTGTCTATCCCACTGAAGTTTGTCTATAGATTCAATATAATCTTTATCAAGCCATCAGCAGGCTTTTTTATGGAAATTGGTGAATTTCTTCTAAAATCTATATGGAAATTCCATAGACCTTGAAAAAGAACAAAAATGGAGGACAAACATTACCTGATCTCAAGACTTACTATAAAGCAACAAAGAGCATTTTATTTAATTTCAAAAAATATAAATTTCATTTGCAAGGGAGATATTTTGTTCTTTGATGGTTATTTTTTTGATCAATCTTTTCTCATTTTGTGAACGCATCGCCTCCTTGCTCTTTCTGAAGATACCAACTGCATTTTTTTGGTATTATCTTTGGTGAATATCTTCACCATTGAAAGGTTATCTTTGCCTTTCATTCGGGCTGTAATTTTTCTTTAAATGTCCAATGGTCCTTGGTTGTCTAATCATATTTAAAAGTAAAAAATAGGGCCTCCCTGGTTGTGCAAGATGTTAAGCACAGCACTATAAAGCTATCCAGAGCCACTGCAGCATGAGTTCGATACCCGGGCCAGGGAGATTCCCACATGATGCAGCAGACCTCTCCTGCCTCGCTCGCTGCTCCCCTCAGCAGTGTACTTCAGTTGATCTGCCTGTTCTGCTCCCCACTCTGTCTCTGATGAATCCTCTCACCACCCCCCCTCTGGCCTATACCCCAGCTTGTATGCATAAATAATCTTAAACAATAAATAAATAAATAAATAAAAGTAAAAAATAGTTAGGCACTAGGACCTCCCTGGTGGCACAAGGGGTTAAGTCTCAGCACTATGATGCTATCTGCAGCCACTGCAGCATGAGTTCGATACCCAGTCAGGGAGCTTCCCACATGGTGCAGCAGACCTCTCCTGTCTCCCCGACTGCTCCCCTCAGCAGTGTACTTCAGTCCATCTGCCTGTCCTGCTCCCCACTCTGTCTCTGGTGAATCCTCTCACCCCCCTCCCACACACCTCTGGCCTATACCCAAGCTCTTGTATGCATAAATAACTAAATCTTTAAAAAGAAATAGTTAGGCATTAGCTAGACTCTCTTAACAGACTGGGTTATGTCTATATGTGCTAGAAGAAATGTAACAAAAAGTTATTACATTTAATTTCAATTTACAACTATTTTCTTTCAAACAAACTATTTAATTGCATAACAGTTTTGTTTCCTGGTCTTCTGGATAACCCTGGGACCATTTATGACTGCAGCTATCACCAGGCCCAGATCAGGTAAGGAGAAATGATGACTTTGCAAGATCTTACAGCCACTGGGGGCAGGTCCAGATTTAATCCTGGCTCTCTGCCACCCAGTGTGGTCAACGCCCCACGCAGCACATATTCAGGGAAACGGGGAAGCAAGTGCCTTGCAAGGGGAAGGTGGCCAATAGCATGGACAGTGTTCCCTTGCAGCCACCCCAGGCTTATCCTAGAGCAAGTCTGTCAGGAGTGAGACTGGCTCAGTGGCAGGACCTTGGTCATCTCTGTACCCGAGTTGCCTTCTGGGCCCGACTTGGCCCAGAAATGCTGTTTAATCAGTAACTTGACAGCTTCCTTTTATAGCCCTACTCTCGCCTCCACTTTCAGACATATTAGAGATTGTCTTACCTAACCCAGTTGTTCTACTGATAAAGACAGTGAGGCAGAGACGGAGCCACCTGTCCAAAGTCACAAAGGCAGTGAAGTCAGTAAAGCAGCAAAGAGTGTGGGGGAGAGAGAGCCACTCCCTCCAAACCCCTAAATGGGGCTGCAGGCTGGTCAGCCTCCAGAGGAGGAAGTGGCAGGGAGCACCCATGCACTCAGGTTTAAGCTTGTAAACAAACACGTCTCTCCACAGCCACAAAGCCAACAAGAGAGAAAGTCTGCCAGAGCCTGTTTTGGCCTCGCCTTCTCTCTTCAAGTAAACATGGTTTGCAGGTGCACATAATAAAACACACCTGGCTAGGCTTTGCTTAGTATAAGCACACGGAGGCCACACAACTCTCATGGCCTCTTCCCCCAGCCAGCTCGTGCGAGCCTGACAGTCCCACACAGCACAGTGTGAGGCTACCTCGACCAGAGCCAAGGACTTCCTGAGGACAGACGGGCCCTTCGGGTACAAGCACAGTGGAGACCCTGAAGGTATGAAGGAGGAGACCTAAGAGGTCCCAGGCAAGGACTAAATCAGACAATCACCACTCTCATCAACTTCCTGGAGGGACAGAGTAGGTAGTTTGCAGAAATGGAGGAGGGGATTTCTGTTGTTTTAAACATACTCATGCAAGTGATGCAAATCCACCCCAAAGCCAAAGTGGGGCTGGATAAAAAGTGGTTGTCTGAAAAAAAAAAAACAAACAAAAAAAACCACTAATTCAGAGTAGGTATTTTTGCTTATATAGGAAAGACACATGTGGTCACCTAAATTTCATTAAGTCACCAAGGCTGAAAGCTAAATTCTGAGCAAACAAAACAAAAGAGCAAACAAAAATTTGTTGTCAGCCAACAAATCCTCCCACTAGAGGAACCTTCTCCTGCCCCTCCAAACACAGACACACAGATCTATCACCGGACAAAACTCCCCAAGGCCTACCCTCCCTTGGCTCCAGGGACCAGTAAATCCAAAGTCGTAAATCGCCGCTGGTAGCTCAGAATGTGGTCCTCACTAGAGAAAAGCTGCAGGTCGGTATGTTCATATTTGTAAGCAGTAAAAATGCTCTCAAAAATCCTTACAAGGTTCCAGGCCTACCTGGTGGCCTAGGGGTTAAGTCTCAGCTCTGTCACCACTGTGGCCTGAGTTCGATCGATCCCTGGCTAGGGAGCCACCCACATATCGCGCAGCAGACCTCTTCTGTCTCACCTGCTGCTCCCCTCAGCAGTGTATTTCAGTCAATCTACCTGTTCTGCTCCCCACTCTGTCTCTGGTGAATCCTCTCTCACACACACCCCCGCACCTCTGGCCTAGTTCTTCTATGCATAAATAAATAAATAAATCTTTTTAAAACACCCATAGAAGGTTCCAATCAGAGAAGACAGAGGAAATAACACCAAACTTTTTTTTTTTTTTTAAAGACTCTTTCTCATTCGGCTAAAGTTGGGCGCGATTTTCTGGGAAGTCAGGGGATGAAGCGGTCACTCAGTGCCCCGGAAGAGACTGTGAAAGGCCTTCGCATGACAACTGGTCATCTGTTCCTGCTCCTGAAGATCAAGGTCAAGGGGCACAGGTGCTGTCACTGGCTGGAGACAGGTGTGTTGCTCAGACTGAGACCAGGACAAGGGTGTCTGGGGCTCATGTGGCACGGCCAACTGCCGCTGATTTGTGGCAAGTGCTCTTCACTTACAGGTTGGGTGACTCAGTGTCCCCACCACCAGACGGGACAGATTTCAATTTCATGAGGTCATCACCACCACCAACGTATGAGGGCCATAAGATATCCCTGAGATTATGAAAAGGAAAAATGACATGAGCGTCTAGGTGGCTTGCCGTGGAGAGGAGGCCACCGAGGTCCCTCAAACGTGCCTTCCTGGTCAAGGGGAAAGGCCAAGCCAACATCTCTCTCATGGCCACTCCCTGGCCAGAGTCCCCTGGCCAGAATACGGCTCAAGGCCACCAGACACAGAAGCGCAGAACGAAATCCCAAAACGACGCTGTGCCTGTCACCTGGGGAATGTGTGAGCGGCTGACACACCAGCACTGAGGCACCGGAAGGAAAACTGGAGAAAGGTGTGGTTTTCGAGTTGCTGACTACGTTAAGACCCTGTCTCAAGGCAGGAAGGGACCTACTCAAATGGGTCTCCCCATTAAATCAGCACCCACGAGAAAGTGGGGTGGCTGTGGAGAAAGAGCAGCCCGCCCGGTGCAGACTCCCTGGACAGAGACCCCACCATCCTTTCACCAGCACAGGGGACACCTGATTCGTTCATCGCAGGATGGCCGAAGGGCCAAATGAGAAGGCAAAGAAAGCCCATACTGGAATCTTCCACCCACTCACCAGCCCGGGGCCAATGATCTCACAAGAAACAGGATTCTCAAGCATCCCACAGAGGCCAAGGTTCCATTGATCCTACCACCCCAGCATTTCCCAGACTGGCCTGGTCGTGAAAAATATCAATAAAAACAGAATAAAACAAACAGTGCTGGCTCCACATCCAAATTCCCAAGCCTCACTCCCTGCAGTTTCTGATAGAGCAGGTTAGGGACACAGCACTGGGATAGAGGAGTTTAACAAGCTTTCCAGGTTATTCTTAGGAACTTGAAAGTTCGAGAAACGCCTCCGCCTATCATTTCCAAGAGGCTGCGCACCCAGCTCACCCACTTCCAACACAGGAGGAGCCCGCCCGGTCATGTTGTAGTTTCAGTAAGCCTATTTTAAGCAACCACCAGGATGTTAGGTTGCAGCAGAGTGGGCCTGTACTTTGCTTTCGCCTGGGGCACCCTCCCACTCCAGGCTTGAAGCAGCACCCAGAGTCCCTGAAGCTGCCACCACACTCCTCAGACACACCCTCCCAGCTTTTCCCAGAACACACCATCCACTGAGGGCTGGACAGCTAGTGTAGTGGACTCCCCAACCTCGCCTCGCCAACTTGCCCAACCCTCTCACCTTTGCCCTTTGACCTGCCACTGCCCTTTGACCCTGTCACTGTCCTGGCTGCCCCACCAGCAGACCTACTGGGAAATGGGTCGGGCTACAGGGTCCCAAGGAGGATCTAGTATCACCTGAAGCTCTATGACCCCAAGTCATCTTGGGGAACCAAAAGCTGACCCACAGCCAGGAGGTTACTACTGAAGGAAATAAATCCAAATGCTCCCTGCAGGACTGGTCAGAACATGAAGGAAAGTCCCCTGGGGCCTGACTCAGCCGCCATGGGCACTCTGTCACCACAGAAACACACGCTCTGCCACCCGTACCTGACCCCTGCTGACTCACAAGCTCCCTCCCCAGTCCCTGCAACAATACCCAGAGAGGGGGAAGAGACCCCAGATTCAAATCTTTCCCTTTTGAGGGGTTGGGGTGAATGTGACCTGGATGTGGGGTCAGGGTTGAGACTCCTGAGTCACTGGGGCAATCATTTCTCACTGTGCCTCAGTTTTCCCTTCTTAAAAGTGGGTTAATAACCCCTTACGGTCTACTAAGTGGAGGTGTTGTAAAGTGTAATTAGTTGATTCCTGCTAATGACAGGGGCCTACCTACTATGTTAGTTCAGTTTTGATTTCCCCACTCACCACCCATCCACTGCCCAAAGCCAAGCAGGCCCCATCCCTCCCCCTGGTTTGGTAGAACAGCTGGAGTTCAACTTCAAACATTAAAAGGACAAGTCATAACAGCACACATCTAATATGTGGCCTTCAGAGCTGTAGGCAGGAGCAGCCCAGGCAGGTCTTCCCAGAGGTAAATCAAGGTGTTGAGTCCACCGGCCTCCAGTTACTCTGCCTGGCCAAAAGGTAGGGAAGGCCTCCTGGATTTGACCCCTTTCCCACTCCTCCTCTGAGGCCACTCCTGAAGGCAAAGACTGGCCTGGGGGGAAAAGGGAGCCTCCCAGGGCCAGAGAGCATTGGTTCATCAAAGCCAGCAAGGCTGCTGGCCACATGGGCAGACTGGGCCTCTATTTACATATCAAGTGCCCGGTTGTTTGCAAAACATTTTCTAAAACATGAAAATCTTTTTTTTTTAAAGATCTATTTATTTATACATGGAAGCTGGGGTACAGGCCAGAGGCGGGGGACGGCGAGTGGGTTCACCAGAGACAGAGTGGGGAGCAGAACAGGCAGATTAGAAATACACTGCTGAGGGGAGCAGTGGGCGAGGCAGGAGAGGTCTGCCACACCATGTGGGATTCTCCCAGGCTGGGTGTCGAACCCGCATCGTGCGCTGCCGACAGCTCCACAGCGCGGCGCTCAACCGCTACGCCACCAGGGAGGCCCTAAAACATGAAAATCTTATTTCAAATGCAATTTTTTACAGACCCTCAAAATCATAAAAAGATGAATGATGGTCTGTTAAATAACAGCAAGACCCAGAGGACTTCCAGACTATTCCTTGAGGTCCGGTCCTAAAAGACTTTTTAAAAAAAGTTTTAAAATCAACACATAAGCTAGTCCAACCTCAGGCAAGTTAGTCCAACCTAAGGCAGGCCCTGCAGGGTGGCTTGGGGAAAGGCCGCATAGGATCTCAGGACTAAGGGCTCCCTAGAGCTTTGCACAGCTGGCTGAGGCAGGTGAAGGCCCCAGCAAACACAGTCATTATTTCTGTGCACTTTGTGTCATTTTAGGCATTTGTATTATATTTGTCTCCAATTCTTAGAATGCAGGTTCATTCTTCAGATAAGGGAATGGGCCAAAAAGGGGGCAAATTACCAGACCTCCCTGGTGGCTCAATGGGTTTAGTCTCAGCACTTAAAAGCTATCTGCAGCCACTGCAGCACAAGTTTGATCCCCAGCCAGGGAGCTTCCCACATGGCGCAACAGACCTCTCCGGCCTCACCTGCTGCTCCCCTCAGCAGTGTACTTCAGTCCATCTGCCTGTCCTGCTCCCCACTCTGTCTCTGGTGAATCCTTCACCTCCACACACACACCTCTGGCCTACACCCTAGTACTTGTATGTATAAATAAATAAATCTTTTTTTTTAAAGGGTGGGGCAACTTATCAAAAACTCAGATAGTTAAAAAGTGGCAGGGCTGAATTTCAGACCCAAATCTATGTTCCGAAGTCAGTGCCCCCTCAGGACCCTGCTGCTCTTTCAGTATGTCCCCTAGGCCAGTACCCTCCAAACCCAAGTGGCAGAAGACAGCCAAGTGGCAGCTCAGAGACTAACTGCCTTAACGGACACCCAGCACCTAGTAAAAGCCCACCTACAACAAAGCCCGATGCTTGGGCTGAAGGGCTTGCTCGCTGTTCCCACCGCTGTACACATGGGTTTCCGCTCCTTCAGCCCTGGATTCTTGGAGTGCTGACACGTCCACCTCTGACTTTGCTTTCAGTGAGGAGACCCCCAAACTGGTAAGGAACAAGAAAGCTGGCCCCAAACTGTCTGCTCAAAATAACCCACCCACCAAACCCTGCCTGCCTCTGGGGTGTACACAGCCCAAGGCTGAGTCCCTCTGGAAACCTCCATGGAACTCAACCTGTTACAGGGTAACCCCATGGGGTGCCTGTCTGGGTTTTCATCCGTGTGCTCAAAAAAAAAAAAAAAAAGACTTAAAAACTCAAATGCAGGCACACACAATAAAATTAATAAAAAGATTTATTTACAAAAATCATCACTGAAGAAAGGATACTGAGGACTGAGGGAGGAGTTAAGGAGGGGTTTTCAGGGGACTTAAAAACTCACACAATAAAATTAATAAAAAGATTTATTTACAAAAATAGGAAAAGAAAAAGATAAAAAAATAAATTGGTGAAAACGTCCTACCAGTTCCGCTGAGCTGGAATCTATCGCCCACTCAAAAAAGGCTCTGGTAAATCCACCATACAAACAAATGCGCCCCCAGCTTCCCAGGTCTGGTTTTTAAGTCCCCCCAAAACCCTTCCTTAACTCCTCCCTCAGTCCTCAGCATCCTTCCTTCAGTGATGATGGCATTCTGGGATTCGTAGTCCTAGGCGTCTTGGCTCTCTCTGGCTTGAGGTGGGGGTGGGGTCCTGAGGTGAGGTGGGGTGGGGACACTCCCCTTTCCTGAGGACCACCCTCTTACAAACCCACAATCTTTTCACCCTGGGGCTCCACCTGCCTTATGACCTATGCCCTTACTTGACATCATGACACCCCACTGCCAAGTGGACAAACTAGACAGTCCTTGGAGGCCAAGAGCCCCCAGTTTCCTCTCTTGGGGGCCAAGGGCCCCCACCTCTTCTACCCTTGATCTTGCCCAGCGTGAGCTCCCATTTGTTGACTGATTGATTAAAGGACTTCTCTGTATGTAGCCAGGTTTAGGGAGCCAACAGCTCCCTAAATCTCCCAGGGATAATCTCCCAGGCATCAGGAGCCAGGAAAGTTTCCAGACTTGTACCTCCAAGGTACCCTATCCAGCCCAGCAGGGGAGAGAATGCCTAGTCCACACCCCAGGGCTATGCTGACAGCCCCCCAATCTCTCCAGCATCAGCCCAGGACACCAGCCCCTATCCCAGGCCCCAGTAGTTGACAGGCTCTAGCCCTTCCACAGGTAAATGCTCCCCCAGGACACAAGCAAGCTCTTTGTAATTCCAACCAGAGAATTCCAAGATCACCAGTGAGAAAAAGGGAGGGGGATCTCTAGATCTTAACTTTGCAGAGGCCCCAGGGCCCAGCCACTCCCCCCCCTCTCTCTAGCCCCAAGTCCCAGGACAAAGGGAACAGAAGGGGTCAGCCTGCCTCTGAGCAAAACCAAGCAAGTCCCCAGAAAGGAAACAATTAAGAGTATTTTTTGTTCTCTCTGCTTTTCACTGAGCCCACATTCTGATTTCAAGGTTGGTGCTTTGCTTAGTTATTGCAACTTTTATTAAGATTGTTGTAGATTCACAAGCAGTAGCAGGAAATAATAGGGTGATCCCTCATGCCCTTTGTCAAGTTCCCTCCAACGGATAGAACTAAAATTCCACAACACTGGTATAATCCACGGACCTCTTTCAGATTTCCTGTGTGTGTGTGTGTGTGTGTGTGTGTGTGTATGTGTGTGTGCGTGCGCGCCTGCGCGCGCATAGTGAGAATGTATTTGGTTCCACATGATTTTATCACTGGTGTAGGTTCCTGTATATTCACCAGCAGTCAAGATTCCCAACAGCTCCAAAAGGGGGATCCTACCACTCCCCTTCTGTAATCACACCCACCTCCCTCTACCCAGCAATCTATCTTCCAGTTCTAAAACCCTGTTATTTCAAAATGTCATATAAATGAACCATATAGTCTATAATCTTTGGGGATTGCTAACCTCTTTCACTCAGCAAAATTCCCTAAAGAAACACTGCCGTCATTTCATGCACCAAGTTTGCTCCTTTTGGATGCTGAGTAGTATTTCATGGTGTGTCAGTACCAAAGTCTACCAAATCCTTTTTTTTTCTTTTTTAAAAAGATTTATTTT
>PVIJ01007450.1:0-57925 GCA_004024925.1 Scalopus aquaticus | reverse complement strand
AAAAAGATTTATTTATTTATGCATACAAGAGCTGGGTTGTAGGCCAGAAGTGTGTTGGGGGTGGGGGATGGGTAGGAGGATTCACCAGAGACAGAGTGGGGAGCAGAACAGCAGACTGACTGAAACACACTGCTGAGGGGAACAGCGGGTGAGACAGGAGAGGTCTGCTGTGCCATGTGGGTCAGGCCCCTGGCTGGGGATCAAACTCGTGCTGCAGTGACCATTGTTAGCTTTACAGTGCTGAGACTTAAGCCCTTGCGCCACCAGGAAGTCCCCTACCAAACCCTTTTTAACAGCTTCCTTGGTAGACCAGTAAGAGGGTGGTCCTCAGGAAAGGGGAGTGTCCCAGGTTCCCTACCCCACCCAAGGGAGGGTGGAGCTGAGCAGGAAAGATAAGCTGGAGAAGAAAGAAAAAAAAAAAAACAGAGAAAAAGGGAGAAGGAAGAAAACAGGCTGGAGAGCCACAAGAGGCACAAGGAGCAGAGAGACATGTGAAGAAGCTGCACTGGCCTGGACTGATTGAGACAGATGTGGGTGAGAGACCCATGGGGAGGTGACAATGGCAACATTGATCTTGATTTTGATTTTGTCCTTTTCCTCCCTTTTCCTAGCTGTTTTTGACCCTTTTCTATGGGTCCCTGCCAAAAGGTGTTTTAGACTTATAGCAGGCTTTTGGGCCTTGCCTTGGGCCAATCCCATTTGTGTGGACTTTTGCCCACGAGGTGATGGGTAACTTTGGATGCTTAGTTTAGAAACTATATTCTTTGTCTTTTCTGTATTATCACACTAATTGTATTAAAGTTTCTTTTGTACTTACGGTCTTATATGTTTTGTCCTGATGCGGCAGATGGCAGAACCTATTTAGAACAGTCAGGTTTGGGGGTTTGGGGGTTCCCCTCACTCTGCCCTGTAACAGACCCTGGAATCTGGTGAAGTAATGAGGAAGCCCCCAAAACACCAGTTCCTGGTAAAAACAGGATTCTGAAGCCCCTCTTCCCCAGCTCCCAGCCTTATTAAAGGGCTGGGTGAAAGGCCTAAATGTGTAAACAGGAAAGGCACCACCGTTGGGCAGCGCACCTGGAGGTCCAAGTCCACAACTTGAATCCCCAGGAAGTAAAGGTTAACGGCTAGAAGTGCAGAATAGAGTCCCTGGAATCAGATCTTAGAGGAGGGATGATCTGAGACATCCTCCTGTCCTTTTGCAGCCATTCATTCAGTAGGAAATAGCATTTTAATTTAGCTCTTGGTATTAGGAAATTCTCCCCTCACCCAGGAGTGATCAGCATCACAATAACCCCTGCATATTAGCATTCCAATGGAACACGCCTAATTCATTCAGGTCAGCAGCCCCAGAAACACTCCACTCCGAAGGCATTCCTTTGAGTTGGCTCTTTCTGGGGTTAATCATGCTCAGCTCCTTCATTCAAACAAAGCACTTTATAAACCTCTGGCCATCTGGTTCCACCCCATGTCGGCAGTATTCCCATTAAGAAAACATGGTGCACAGAACTCAACAGCATAATCCAGAGGCCTGACCAGCGTGGTCTCCATCAGGGCTATTAGTCAATGAGCTTCCTTATCTTGATGGCTCCATTTCTCATTAGTTGTCCAATAACACATTCAATTAGTACACACAAATAACAAAAATATAGAAAACAACAATAAAGAATGATATAGTCACATGATGAAAACCTATGCAGCCATCAAAAATGTTTTATCAAAGTGTTCCCTTAGCTCCTGCACTTAACTCTGCCATCTCAAGGTCAAACACCTGCCACGTAAAGATGGGGGGAAAATAGAGAAGGCTGGGTCCTTGCTCTACAATCCCAACATGGGTGAAGACATTTAATAAAAGTTTGATGAATTGATTAATCACAATCATGTCTTTAACTGCAGACCAGGAATTACATCATAATTCCAGTTGGGGAAAAACACATGTATGTGCCCATACTATTCATATCATGTGAGTATTGGAATATGCATAGAAGACTTATGGGAGAATATAAGCCAAATCATTTTTATAGGACTTATGAATCTAGGAAAGAGAATTTCAGCGGATTTTCACTTTCTACTTTGTATATTTCTATACTGTTAAAAAAGCTTTCCTAATTCTTATTATCAGAAAGGTCAACTTTTTTAAAGAATATATGCATAGGCAATATCAAATTATCAAAATTACTCTGTAGGGTAGTTCCCTCATTTTTAAATTTTTCTATTTATTATTATTTAGTCAACTTTTCTTCAAATATACACAGTGGTCTTAATGATAATTTTGAAAGGCACCACCAAATATGAACATGAGGGAGGGCTCGCTTTAGATTTTAGGGGAACCACATTACTTGCCCTCAACTGAAAGTTCTAGATTGACTGTGGTGCCATCTCTTCACTCTCCCCAAGCTCTCACCTCCTGAGGGAAGGCGGGAGGTGACTTTTGTTCTGTTTATTAGGGCAGTGAGGTCAGAGTACTACTTATTCCTAACACAGATGGACACAAGTCTGTCTGCAGAGCCCTGTCATACAGACTGTCCAGGTCCTTCTGACTCATCATCAAATCATCCAAGGTATCTGGCCTTTCCCTCCCAGTAGGATGACATCTTCAAAACTGATAGGCAAATATTACTAAGAATGGCACAAGACCCAGGAGGGATTCAGGCCTCACTCCTCAGTCACAGACCAGAGTGACTGGATCCAAGAAAGGACCCTCTCCGGGGCTGGTGGCGCAAAGGGTTAAGTCTCAGCACTATGAAGATATCGGCAGCCACTGCAGCATGAGCCCAATCCCTGGCCAGGGAGATTCCCACATGGCGCATCAGACCTCTCCTGTCTCCCCTGCTGCTCCCCTCAGCAGTGTATTTCAGTAGATCTGCCTGTTCTGCTCCCCACTCTGTCTCTAGGGAATCATTTCACCACCCCACATCTCTGGTCTGTACCCCAGTTCTTGTATGCATAAATAAATAAATCTTAAAAAGAAAAAAAAAGGACCCTCTCTGGCACAAACAGAACAGACCTTACTGTCCCAGCCCCCAGGCCTCCACCATGTGGCAGATAAAAGCCTGAGCCACCACCTTCCTCAGACACAAATTATGCACAATACCAAACCAGCACAGAACGTATGCACAAGTGAGGAGTGGAAAGAGGCATGAAAAATGTAAACAGCCTGATTTGTTGCCTTGAGTGAGTGAATTATTCTTCATTTACAATTTTCCATTATGAGTTTTAATCACATGTATCATAAATAAAGCTACATTATGTTCAAAGCCTTGTTGACATGGCTTCTCCAGTCTTGCTTCTGGTCTACCAGATGAGTAACCTCATCAAAAGGGGAAACCAGACATGAGAGGTGTTTAGTGGACCTGTGCTGGCGCCTGGCGCTCCCCACTCTCATGTTTAATGATGTGGTCTAGGATTTTGTTGGGGATACGCGTCAATCGCACGGTCTTTGGAATTCAACTGTTTAATGGCGGTGCAGTTAAAATCAGAAGCTTTGAAGTCACACAGATCTAGGCTGATCTCCACTTCCTCCACTTCCAACTGCCTTGGGCCAATGCACAAAGCGTTTGAGCCTCAGTATTGTCATCCATAAACTAGGCATTTTCCCCCCCATAGTTGCTCTGAGGAGAGAAAGTGAATTAGAGGGCACATACATAGGGGTGGGTAGAAAAGATCATCATATTCTCCACCTTTTCACCAACATCATCATCACCATCTCAGAAGAGATAAAGGATCCAAGTTTTGACCAATTAACCAACTATCACAGGAGTCTAAGGCTGTTGCTAAACCCAGACAGAATAAACAAACTCCCAAAACGTGAGATTCTAAGAATGTTAAATCTGCACCTGCTTCTAGAAAAGTCGGCAAAAACCAAACACCATTCTCGCCCTGCCAGCCAGGTTGAAAATCCTCTGAGAAACCCAGAGGGTCCTCTTGCCACCCCCACACTACCAAATGGCTAGAAGAACTTCGCAAAGCCTCAGGCATCTCAGAAACAACCCAAAAAGAGAAATCTAGCTTCTTACCCAAATTTTACACCTAGTAATCCATCCCTTCCTGTGGCATTAGCTGACAGTCCTGTGTTTCACTGGGGGAGCTGAAGTAGGATACAACAGAGCTAGCCCACCTGGGTTCAAATCCCAATCCCACTACTGTTTTGTTCTGTGACCTTAGGCAAGCTACTTAGCCTCTCTGTGCTCCATTTTCTCCACTTATAAAGGGTCATAATAATGGCAAGTACCTCTAAGAGGTGCAATACATGGTGTATGTTCAATAAATATTAGCAGTAATTATTAATATTCTAAACACTCCACATGCTAAAAGCAACATCTTGAGGACCTGGGCTCCTCGGGGCTCTGGCACTCTCACTCCTCTTCCAAGAACAGACTTTCTCTCTTAGGAGAGACATGAGCCAACAGCCTGGGCAGACCACAGGTCAGAGAAGGAACTAACATGGGGGGAACTCTAGGGCCACAGTGGCCACCAGCCACAACTCAGGCAGTCACCCCCTGAGGAGTAGAGTGGGAGGTGCAGGTGGGGGGTGCTGTGATGACACTGGCAGCTCCCCCAGCAAGGAGCCTCTACGCCCATCCACCCTTCTACTCCCAAGGTAGCAGGGACCTCAGGCTTCCTACTTCGAAAGTTAGGGAGTTATCAAGCTACGGTTTTTCTTTCTCCTAAATGAGAACCATGAATTTCCAAGATTCTTCTGAGGACAACGCTTCCTGTCCACTCCAGCAGCTGGGAGGTGAGTCCCCACCTAAAGCACATTCTTATTTCCCCAAGATGCTTAGTACTGCACACCCCTCCCAGCACATAACTCAAAGTCAAGAAATAAGGAAGCGTTCAGTTTTGTTTTGCTTGTTTCCACAGCATAAAGCATTACTGCTGTTTGAAGTCAGCCTCGGATTTCAAGTAGTTTCATGAACACAGTACGCAACAAAGTGAAACAAGGTTAAAAACTAAAAATAAGGGTCTTCCTGGTGGCGCAAGGGTTTAAGTCTCAGCACTATGAAGCCATCTGCAGCCACTGCAGCATGAGCTCCATCCCCAACCCGACTCACATGGCACAGCAGACCTCTCCTGTCTCGTCTGCCACTCCCCTCAGCAGTGTATTTCAGTCAATCCACCTGTTCTGCTCCCCACTCTGTATCTGGTGAATCCTCTCACCACCCCACACCTCTGGCCTACACCCCAGCTCTTGCATGCATAAATAATTAAATCTTTTTCAAAAACTAAAAATAAATAAAATTCTGTTTTGTATGGTAGTAGAGATGGAAGGTAGGGGATGAGGTGAGGTTGAGAGGAAGAAAGGGGTGAGGAGCTGGGTCTCATAGTGTTGGCCCAAAATTTCCTTTTCAGAGAGGGGTTTTTCTCATTGAAACTGTACAAAGGAAGGGAAGCCATGTGAAGAGGATCTGGATGGCAGGGATGCTGAGATGCCTGTCGTGGAAGCAGGGACAGGTCTCCACTCTACGTTGGAGATTCTCGCCACACATCACAGATGGCCTCTAGCTGCCATTGCCTATTCTGGTCCTCCAAGCCTCATTAGCGGCCCCTTCCAAGTGTCCAGCTTGGGCTTATCCAGAATCTAGAACTGATTATGCAGATTTTGACGTTGTGTATCCCACACCACACTGCGGGTGTCCCTGCAGGCTGGGAATGCATGACTGGTGTCTTTCTCAGTGCTGTTGCCCAGCTGATGCTCAGCTGCTAGGTGGAGAAGTGAACAGATGGCCAGTTAACAGAGTGGATCCTCTGAAAGGCCAGGCCTGCTCAGCCTACCCCACAACACCTGGTTTTCCAAGCCTGACCTGGGAGATACTGAGTCTTACCTGGGACAATCCTGACTTAAGAAGAGGCTAATGGTTAGCTATCAAAGCAGCTTCATAACCACTGTTAAATACTCAGGGGCCAAGACACTGGGTGAGTGGGCTTCCCAGTTCTCATTAACAGCCACACAAAATGGCATCTGCACACCTGCTCCCACGCAGACAAGGCTCACACTATCCCCAGATGCCACACGTGCATCAGGACCCTGGAGAGAGCTGGGGGACACAGAGGCAGCCCCTTCCTGCTTGATGGAACAGGAAGGGGTAGACAGGAGCAGCCTTGGGAAAGAGGCAGCCAGAAACAAGTATCACAGACAAAGACTTTCTCCAGCCCCGCAGGGAAGGAAGTCACCAGGAAGAAGGAAGTCAGAAGCAACAGGGCGCCCCTGGGGCCTCAGCCAGGCTCCGCAGCCCAGAGGCAGCAGCTGCACCTCATGGACAAGGAAGGGGTCAAGGCAGAGGCTACAGACCTGAGGGCAAACCCACCAGGAAGTGAGAATTCTAGTGAGGCACACGGAGGGGAGGAATATCTGGAGACTTCCTGAAGACATGGGACATGGCAGGCTACTTCCTTCAGGAGACACTGCAACACAGCTAATCTTAACACAGGTCTCAGCAGGGCTCTCTATCAGTGTCAGACCAGGCTCAGAGCTGGAGGGTGATGGGTTTGATGAAGCATCAGGAAAACAGACAAGCAAGGCCCACAGGAAAGAAAACTAGAGTGGAAGTGGAAGAAGTGGAGAATGGGGGAGCTTCCTAAAGAGGGGGGGGAGAAAGCAAGGGCTGCAGGTGACAGAAGTCCGCTTGCTGTGGGGCTCAGAGGATGAGGGAGGGAGGGAGGGAGGGAAAGAGGGAAAGAGGGAGGGAGCATTTGTGGAGACTCTGGGAGGACCCAGCTCTCCAGTGTCAGCAGGGAGAGTTCTGGAAAGCAGTGTTGGGGAGAGCAAACACCTTGGGGGAGGAAGAAAAACAGCCCTGAAATAACAGATACCAAACAGCAGGTCCTCTGCTGAGGAGGCAGAGCCCCAATAGGCAATTATCAGGGATTCATAAACAGGGCAATTACTGAAAGGAAAATAGAACGTCTCCTTCCATGCAGGTCTGCCTCCCAGTAGGGCAGGGGCTCCACAAGCAAGCAGTCTAAGCCTCCAGGCTGGCTGCTGACTCCAGCTTCCATCCTCACAGGGAAAGAAATGGAAGCGTGCCCGCCACAGTTGCTTTTTGTGATGTGGGTAATCCCAGAATTTGATCTTCTGCAAACTCCCCTAAAATCAGATGTGTTTATTTGACAGTGTTTCTGCCCGGCCTGACAGGAGAACAGTGGGGAGTAACTGGGGCAGCAGATGACATCACTGTATCCAGGAACACAGGAGAAAATGGGGTTGAAGAAACAAAGTGTCAAACAAAGCTCCCTCACAAAACAGCTCCTGCCTCCAGGGCTGCCGTGGCCTGGTACACAAGTCTCTTCCAGGAAATCTGGAGTCCCCACTGGCCAGAGAGGTGGAGTCCGCTGCTAGTTGCCTTGGCACTGCCACCCAGGTGCGTCATTCAACAGAGTAACAACCTGTCCCCAACTCTGTACAAGAAGGGTTAACATCTTTGAGATCTTTCAAGAGGTGTCTCTTTGTTCTTCCTGCCAAACACCATTGCCCTCCTGCTCTTCCAAAACGCCTGCGACACATATTCCCACATCCCTTCCCATAGTCACCTTCCTAAGGGGCTTCATCGCCTCCATGAGAAGCCTAAGCACGCCTACCCTGGAGCCCTCCGCTCCAGCTCTAAGGCAACCAAAGCTCCAGTCTCCACTGACCCTCTGCAGGTCCCCAAAGGCCTTCTAACAAGGACAAAAAATAAAATTCCCGCAGAGGTCAAGGATGGCTAGGACCCCAACCCCCACCCCAAACCTCCCTTCCTATCCCAAGTCACCCCTCTTCGCCCCTGGTTTCTTCTAGGCGAGCACTAGTAGCAGTAGCGCAGGGTTAATGGAGGGTAAGAGACGGAACCCTTTTTTGAGGTCAGGGAAAGGACCCAGGCGGCAGGAAGGCGGGAGACGAAATTCCGCGTGTCAAGGACCCGAGGGTTCCCGCCTCCACCCCGGGCTGGTGCGCAGCAGGGCTGGTACCAAAGGTTCGACCAGGTACCCGCCAAACAGGAAATTCCACCTGTCGGCCGGCGCTCGGCCACGAATGGGCAGTAGAGCGGTTCCCTGTGCCAAGGACAAAGCGCAGCGCTGCAGGGGTCGGCGGGTGGGGGTGGGGGGCAGGGGCCCGCGCTGCCGGGACCTCGGCGCCTGCCTACATCGCGCGACTCCAGGCCACACCGGTGGCTTTCCGGGCCCCGACGATGGCCACAAAGCCCGTACCCCTCGCCGCCCGGCCCGGCCACTACGAGGCCGGAGCCGGGGCGGGAGACTGGGCCAGGCTGCCCAGTCCAGCCCGCGCCCTCGCCCACCTCTAGCCCCGAGCTATACTTGAGTCCCGCGCCGAAGTCTTTGGAGCCCGCTCCGCCCTTGCGGGCCCGATTGCTCTTCATGGTCCCGGTGGCCGGTCGTAGGTCTCAGAGGCGTGGTCCCCGAGGGCGGCTGGCTCCCATGGCAGCCGGGGCGCGGGGCGTGGGGGCTTCGGGGACGCGGGGAGGGGTCGTGCCGAGTTCCGGGGGCTGGCCCTACGCGCCCGGAGACCAGCGGCCGCTCTCGCCCTCACTCTTCCTGTCCCGCGCAGGTAGTTTCAGGGTGTGGCCTCCCCGGACCCGCCCCGCCGCTCGGCCGCGCTCGCCAGCGCACCTTTCCCCGGCCGGCCGGTTCCTCCTCCCGCCGAGTCCCCGAAGGAACCACCCTCCTTGCCTCTGGTGAAAAGGGAACAGGCCACCCACCTGCAAGTGATGGAGAACTAAGCCAAGGGGGCTTGTTTGGAGGTGGCCATAAGCGTTAACTCTGCTTCGCACGTCCTAGGCCCTCGGAAGGTGCCTGCCAGTAACAACAAAATCTAAGCCGCTTGCTTTTTGTCTGCTTAAGTGGCCCTTTCCTTTCTGCAAGACAACCCTTTTGCGAGCCTCCTTAAAGCCAACCCTGGTTTCTCTTCCTCCCTCTGGCATCTTTCATTTCTCTCCACCACGCGCCTCCTGGCCATGTCTCCATTATAACCCTCCACACCCAAACAAAACCCGGGCGCATTGGCCCAGCCCCCCTCTCCAGGCCCTGCCCTCCTCCTCGTCCTGGTCAGTAACTGCCTCTTCTCCACGGTTGGAGGCGTTTGCTTTGCTCCAGCCTGCCTGCCTTCTACTCTCCCAGGTGTGTCACTAGAGACCTGGATTGCCTAATTGAATGGCCTCTTACCGGCTCCCAGCACCCTTCACTGACCCTCAAATACCAGCCTGCTTGGATTTGGATCCAACTTTCTGACCCTTAAATGACAGGTTCGCAAAGTCCTCTCTTCAGTCTCCTTCCTCACATTTTCCTCTGTGCTCTCTTGGTATCTCATCTCATGGCTTCAAATCGGTAGAGCTGCCTTCCTAGCATTGGCATCATGAAACAGTGCCATTCCGCATTAATGATGGCCTGGAGACTTCCCCATTTATGTTCCACTCATATTACATAGCCAATAAATATTGAGTGCTGGTTTAGGTGCTGGGATACAAAAATAAACAAAATTAAAATCCCTACTTCTCAATCAACAAACCCCAAACTTCCCTCACAGATGCACCTATCTTCCACAGTCTTCTCTTCGAATTACACTATCATCCCCCTAGGCTCAAAACCTTGCCTTCATCATCTTTGACCCTCCACCCCTCTGCATCTCATATTCAATTAGTTCTAAATCTGGTCAAGTCTTTCTCTCAAGTTGCTGAAATTTAAGAAAACCCTTATTCCAGTCTGTATTCCCCTTCCCTGGATTTATGTAAAAACCCGATGGAGCTCCTGCTTCCAGTTTGCTGCCTCTGATCTCTCCTGCACATGCAATCATGTGAATATCCCTAAAGCACAGTTTCTCTAAAGCCTCTCCTGGCTGGAATCCAACCTCCTTAGCCTGGCTTTCACAATGGGCTCTGTCTTCCTTTGCCACTATACCTCCAGCATCCCTATCTGGTCCTCTTCTCTTCACCCAGACTTTCTGACCTTTGCATGTTTCCTGATGCTTCTCATGCACTGCGAAGCCCTTCTTCTTCACACTTATTTCTGCTTACTGGGATAGATTGTCTATGGTGTTTGGTAGGCAACTCCACTGAGTGCTTCTAGTTTGCTGCCTTCTGGGGACAGGTTAGGATTGCATTCCCTTGTGTTTTTTTTTTTAAAGATTTATTTATTTATGCACACAAAAGCTAGGGTGTAGGCCAGAGGTGTGGGGTGGTGAGAGGATTCACCAGAGACAGAGAGGGGAGAAGTGTAGGCGGACTGACTGAAATACACTGCTGAGGGGAGCAGTAGGTGAGACAGGAGAGGCCTGCTGCGCCATGTGGGAAGCTCCCTGACCAGGGATCAAACTCGTGCTGCAGTGGCTATGGATAGCTTCATAGTGCTGAGACTTAACCCCTTGCACCACCAGAGAGGCCCTGGATTCCTTTGCTTTTGAAGGTGGGTGTGGCCACATGGCTAGCTGAGGCCTTGGAAGTGTCACATGAGGGAAATGCATGGCACTTCCAGGTAGGAGTGCAAGGAGGCAGTGCATAACTCCCACGCCTTCTCCCCCTGGCAAGGTGATTCTGGAATCACCTTGGGACTTGTTAGGATAAAACCTCTGTCACACTGTGACCCACAGAGGTTGCCATTGAGTAGAGACCAGCTGCGGTCGTTGGCGGTAAAGTATGACTGAACAGGAAACTTTTGGGTGTCAAGCTGCTGGAGAGGAGTGTTAACCAACAGCAGCAGATCTACCTCATCCTGACTGATGCATTCCCTTGTTCATGCCATTTTCCTTCCCTCCAAACCAGAACTAGCTGTGTTTGTACCTTTCCCAAGGGATTTATCATCTTTTCTTTGCATTTGTCTCACTCATCTTGCACAACAAATTGTGTCAATTTAATCAATGGAAAATAAACCAGCCTAAAGCATTCCAAAGTTTGACAGCAGGTAATGAAAAATAATTTTCTGCATATTAGGACAAAGTGGCCTCTGGTACTTGGTAGGTATCACATTGGTATTACAATTACCAGTGGCATGATACCTTTCAATTAAAGTGGGCGATGGAGAGTAACATACATGGGATGGTGTCAAGGGCATTGGCGGACGCTATTCAGCTATGAACAGTGCCATAGTGTCACCCAGGCCCCTACAGCATCTTCTTTTGTCTCATGGATCTATGATCTTACTCATAGAAGTTACTCAGCACCATCATTTGAATGCAATACATATGCAATGCATTTATTGCAAATCCAGATTGAAAGAAAGAGATGCAGGTATAGCCCTTCCCCCCCAGGATCTTTGTGTCATGTCAGCTTACCAAGTGCATCTATATGCTCAACAGAAAAATGTACAATCTTACAGCATTCCATTAAACCCAGTTGATTTAGTCCACCTAAAATTATGAATGTGTAGTGCTTTTATGCCTAAATGATAAATGAAACCCAAGAGCACAAGCCCCAGGCTCAGGATACTGGTAGACTGATCATCTTGATGGAGTGTCCTTACTCATTCTTGCAACAACATTCAGAGATCTCTTATGTAAACCGGGAAAACTGAAACGTCCTGTAACATAACCTGTAGTTTCTGGGAGGATTGAGGAAGAAGAGATTATAACTGGAGAAAGTTCCAAGCCATGATATGTAGCTGAATTTGGATTTCACTGGGAGAAGGAGACAGAGAGTAGGGGGAGGTGGGAAGGAGCAAGGCTGATGGAGTAGCACCGAGGCCAGGCTGGGCATGGAGAGCATCAGTGACCTCCTGGACAGTTATACTGTGTCGGGGTAGGTGTTGTGCAGGGGGTGGGCTGCATTTGCATGTGGCTGCTAAACAACTGGTCTTTAGAAAGTGTATTTTTACCTGCCAAGGGAAGTAATTGCCAGAGCTGCACCAGCATAAAAGCAGATATGGCACTAAGTGCCAATAGATGAACTTTGTGCCAGATTTAGCTAAATTCACAGATGATAGCTCCATAACTGGCTCACTGGGCTTTGCCCTGTCCCTCCAATCCTCTCCCTCTCTTGTTTGCAGATTTGTCTTCCCGGAATGGGATTTGCCTGCAACCTGGCACCATCTGCTCTGATGGGTTTGTCCTGCGCTCTCATGTCCTGAGCAGTAGCAGAGCTCTGTGATTTCCAACCTAGGCTGAGTCTGTGTGGCCTAGCCTCACCTTCTTGCAAGTTCTCCAGTGTGTAAGTCTGTGGCCAGGTCACACTGTACACTCTCCACGTGGCTCTGGGCATGTAAGGTAGTTAGAGAGGCCTCCTGAGGGGGGCCGGGAGATTCAGACCTGACCTTCCCGGCAGCCAGAAGGCTGGGGTCAGAAAGAAGATGACTACAGACCAGAGACAGTAGATGGGCCTGGTGCTGGGGCTGTGCTGCGGGCAATTGATATGGACCGCAGGCTGAACCTGGGCTGGAGCCGGATTTATCCCTGTAAGTGTGAGAAACTGGCTCTAGCTTTTAGGCTTCTTTTCTTGAGTTTCTTTACTTAGAATTTAGGATTAAAAGCACTTTCCTCCCATAATTTTAGGAGAATGAAACCAAATGAACTTGCTATGATTCCCGAAGGCTCCCCTTCTCCCGCTGTCACACGCGTAGATGCACTGAGTAAGCTGACATAGCTCAGCGATCCTGGGAATCTTTATTTTCTTTTAAAGACTTATTTATTTATGCATGCAAGAGCTGGTGTCGGCCAGAGGTTCAGGGGGCTAGAAGATTCACCAGAGACAGAGTGGGGAGCAGAATAGGCGGATCCACTGAAATACACTGCTGAGGGGAGCAGCGGGCAAGACAGGAGAGGTCTGCTGAGCTGTGTGAGTCAGCTGCCTGGCCGGGGATTGAACTCCTTCTGTAGTGGCTGCCCATCGCTTCATAGTGTTGAGACTTAACCCTTTGTGCCACCAGGAAGGCCCTTTTTTATTTTTTTAAGATTTTTGTATTTATGCATACAAGAGCTGGGGTGTTGGCCAGAGGTGGAGGGGGTGTGTGTGTGAGAGGATTCACCAGAGAGAATGGGGATGAGAACAGGCAGATTGACTGAAATGCACTGCTGAGAGGGGCAGGGGGCAAGACAGGAGAGGCCTGCTGCGCCATATGGGTCAGCTCCGTGGCTGTGCTTTGAGCTCATGCTGCAGTGGCTGCCCATAGCTTCATAGTACTGATACTTAACCCCTGAGCCACCAGAGAGGTCCTATCCTAGTGTTTTTTAGTGAGAAATGATATTTGAAGACAATCATTTGGGCACAATGGATGTTTATGACAATGAGTTGGGTCATTGTTTCTGGGATTTTGGGTGGATAAAGCTAAGTATTTTTTTAAAGAGAGAAAACACTCAACAAGCTCATAGTAATTCTTCCAGCTTAAATGTCAGACCACAGGGTATGGACTGAACTGATTCTCTCTTGTATCTGCATCTCTTTTCCCCACACAGAGTCCATGTTCTCATGTCATTTTTTTTTTTTAGTCCAATCTCCTTTATTAAATGGAGAGAACTGGTACAATTTTCTCATTAGAGTTCAGCGAATTTGCTCTAAATGGTGTTTTTGTCAACTTGCCAGCTCACAAACAACAGAATACTCTGCCTAGTTTAAATTAAAAAAAAAAAGAAAGAAAAAGAAGAAATCATTAAGGGATTCTAAGGAAGCACACAGAATCTTTAGGAGGGTCAGAGAGGAAATAAGAGAAGACACACAGCCAGGAAGAAGGCTCCCTACAGCACAGGGCTCCTGGGGGAGGCCCCACACACATCCCCACCACCACCAGCCCTGCCCCAGGGAGGGACCACTGCAGGCACCTTGGCAAGACCCACCCTGAAGGCCAGTAATGCCACCCGGAGCTGCTGCCCCTCCACCGGCTCCCCAGCCTTCTTTGCTCCCTTTTTTCTTTTTTTAAAAGATTTATTTATTTAAGCATACAAGAGCTGGAGTGTAGGCCAGAGGCTTGGGGGTGGTGAGAGGATTCACCAGAGACAGAGTGGGGAGCAGAACAGGCAGACTGACGGAAATACACTGCTGAGGGGAGCAGCGGGCGAGGCAGGAGAGGGCTGCCGCGCCATGGGGGAATCTCCCCGGCCTGGCGTTGAACTCGTGTTGCCGCTGCTGACAGCTCCACAGCGCAATGCTTAACCGCTGCACCACCAGGGAGGCCTCTTTGCTCCCTTTTGAAAGAAGTTTCTTGAATGCATGTCAATGGTTGCTGTTCCATCTGCACCTACCTACAAGCCAGCTGAGATGAGTTCTGGCTCCTGTCTTGGGAGACAGGCCTCATAGTGTGGAAATCCTCCAACTATAGGTGGACTGACTGCTCAGGACATGCTGGGATCCATAAGGTGGGCAAATGCAGGTGGGCTGAGCTGGTGGTAGTTTGGGAGTGTGTCCTCAGAACCTTTCTGGAAATACATTCAGTTACCCTGGACTTAACCCCTTGCATCACCAGGAAGGCCCCGTACTTTGACTTTTAAAAACCCCATGGAAAGGTCCTCCCTGGTGGGGGTTGAGTCTCAGCACTATGAAGCTGTCAGCAGACACTGCAGCAGGAGTTCGATCCCTGGCCAGGGAGCTGACCCACATGGTCAGCCTCTGATGTCTCGCCCACTGCTCCCCTCAGCAGTGTATTTCCGTAGGTCTGCCTGTTCTGCTCCCCACTCTGTCTCTGGTGAATCCTCTCACACACACCACTCCCCCATCCAGCACTCTGGCCTACACCCCAGCTCTTGTATGCATACATAAATAAAACAAATTAAAAAAAAAAGTCAAAGTACCCTGACTCATTTGCTCACATTCTGAGTTAGGTGCTCATCTGCCTAGCTAACTAATGAAAGGAACTTAAGTTTTGATTAAATAATATAAAGATGTGTGTGTGTGGCTTTAAAAGATTCTTGCCAGGTATTATTTTCATTATGATTGAACATAAAACGAATACTGCAAGCATGGAATGGGAGGATGGCAAGGCTGATTTCTCTACTCCCAGTACAAGCTCTTCTGCAACCACCTTCTCAGGTTAAAACAATTATCATCTGATAAAAAGTTGGCAAAAGAACTTTAAGCTAACAGGACACTTATTAATAATAACATTCCTTCTAAGTATATGTTGGGTCCTGAGGTATTAACAGATATATCATAAAACCAATATGATTAATGAAACTTAAAAATGAATGGTCCAGTACATGAAGAACAACCACTACAACCTTTTCAGTGCTTAAAATCATGCAATATTCAATTTAGTAATTTACAAAATTTCATTAAGGAATGATAAATGCACAGCTTGAGAATCTTAATTAAATGCCAAAGACAAGAAGCCATAAACCATTACAGAATCCCTTTCCTGCCACAGCAGAAATGACTGAGGTAATACACAGAAAGCTCAGCAACACAATCATCTGTTCTTCCATCAGCAAATGCTACTGGAAGACTAACATTTGAAGAAAGAAGCACAAAGCCATGTTAGAATAGGGAAGGTTTGGATGAAAGTATAGGCATTTGTTAAAGTCCAGTCTATGGTAGCATATTTGCCAGTTGTTTTAATCACTAAATACACAAATACTACTTTTTTTTTTTTTTTTTTTTAGTGAGCCTTATGTACTGGAGATGATATTTCCAATAGCTAAAAATATCTGCCATTCACCAGGCACTTGTTCTGCTCTGGGTTCTGGTTTCAGTTTAGGAGCCTTAACTGTACTCACTCACCCCTCACTCGATGAGGTAATTACAATCAGCACCCCCATTTTTCCAGATGGAGAAACAAATATAGAGGGCAGCTAGAGAACTTTCTCAAGGTCACTTAGGTTGTTAGGAGCTAAATTTAGAACTAACCAATTTAGCTTCAGAATTCCCACAGATCACAAGATCTTAAATTTTATTTTCGTTTTAAGCCAGAATTAGGAACATCTGGAGAAAGGAAGACTCACATGCAGGTTGCTCTGATTAAAGAAATGAGAAAGTTCTTTTTTGTTGTTGATTAAAGAACTGAGAAAGTTCTTATTTTCTGAGAAAGTTCTAGGGCTAGCCCACCTGGAACCCTAAGTACACAATATACTACAGTGTCTTCAATGTGGTTCTTTTTTTTTTTTTAAAGATTTATTTATTTATACATACAAGCTGGGGTACAGGCCAGAGGCATGGGGCGGCGAGAGGATTCACCAGAGACAGAGTGGGGAGCAGAACAGGCAGATCAGAAATACACTGCTGAGGGGAGCAGCGGGTGAGGCAGGAGAGGTCTGCTGCGCCATGTGGGATTCTCCCGGGTTGGGTGTCGAATTCCTGTCGCTGCTGCCTACAGCTCCACAGCGCATCGCCTAACCACTGCGCCACCAGGGAGGCCCTTCAATGTGGTTCTTTTGATCAGAAGCAAGAATTTTTTTTAAAGATTTATTCATTTATGCATACAAGCTGGGACATAGGCCAGAGGTGTGGAGTGGTGAGAGGACTCACCAGAGAGAGAGTGGGGAGTAGAACAGGCAGATAGACTGAAATACTCTGCTAAAGACAGCAGCGCGGGCAGGAGAGGTCTGTTGAACCATGTGGGAATCTCCCTGGCCGGGTAGCGAACCCTCGTGCTGTAGTGCTGCAGATAGCTTCATAGTGCTGAGACTTAACCCCTTGTGCCACCAAGGAGGCCCACTAATAGAACATTTTGTATCACTAGAGAGATCCACCTGGTAACTAAGTCTTTAAAGAGCTGTCAAACCTAAAGATGTCACATTATAGTTTGTTATGTTTTAGGTTTACTATACCTCCTACAGAATGCTTTTTCTAAAGAAACTCATGGAAAAACTTGAAAACAAATATCTGGAAAGGTTTCCATTACTTTACTGTCAAAAGTGACATCTCACCTAAAAAACCAATGTATATATTTAAACTTGGGGTAGAATTAGGGGCGATTCAGAGTGTGCTGACTTGGTCACAGCCAGCATGGACCTGTTTTTACTTCGTGTCTCTTCCAACTTTTTAACAACAACAAAAAAAGCTTTATAAAGGTAGAGACATACAATAAGCTGCCCATATTAAAAGTATTTAACTTGATGTTTGACAGAAACCCCCCTGAAACCATTACCACAATCAAGAACTCAATTTTGATGGCCATTAAATACCATAGCGGATCAAACAGACCTTAGAACCAGTCTAATTGCTCTATTTCAGTGTGAAAACACTTTGAAAAATAATACGAGTGGGCACAACTCTCCATTCCTATGTGTAGGTGACATATAATGACATCCTTCCGCAGCGAGACACTGCCGGGGCTAGAGGATCAAGTCAGCATTGACAGTGACAAGTCACAGTGAGTCTGTCCCCTTAATGTGGAGTGGTATGACACGTCACCTCTGTGGTCTCTCCCCAAAGCACATCTTCCCAGGTCTCAGCAGAAAAACATCAGACAAGTCCTAATAGAGCAGCTCCTTCAAAATACCTGCCCTTACTCTTCAAAACTGCCCAAATCAAGCCTCCATGGTGGTGCAAGGGGTTAATTCTCAGCACTATGAAGCTATCTGCAGCCACTGTGACACGAGTTTGATCCCCTGCCAGGGAGCTGACCCAAAGGTTCACAGCAGACCTCTCCTGTCTGGCCCGCTGCTCCCCTCAGCAGTGTGTTTCAGTCAGTCTGCTGTTCTGCTCCCTACTCTGTCTTTGTTGAATACTCTCACACACCCCCACACACCTTCGGCCTTGTATGCGTAAATAAATCAATCTTTGAAAAAGAAATTGCCCAAATCATCAAAACAAGTCTGAGAAACTGCCAGAGTCAAGAGGAACTTAGAGACACACTAAAAAGAATGTGCTACCCTGTGACAGAAAAAGAATATCTGGGAAAAAATTTGGGAAGCCTGAATGAACTGTGGCCTTTAGTTGAGAGAAAATGAAAACAGTCTCTGCTTGTACTAAAAACTAGTAGTATTTTCCTGGACCCAAAGGCTTTGGGCTGTTATTTTTAAAAATTTGGAAAAAAATGTTCATCTTTTTATGTTTTCCAAGTTTCTGTTCACGATAGAACATATATGTCATTGTAAATAATCATATGCACAAGGCACACACCAAAATGTTTTTGTTTGTTTTTTGACGGAGGCTGCTACTACTCTAACCAGAAAGAGATCTGTAGATACAGTATCTATATATAGCATTTTTTTGACCAATAAAGCATTTTGACTGACCAATTATTTTAAGTTCACCCAGACCTGGGTTAACTTGGCCAAAAAAGTGAAGCTTCCTCAGGAAATTATGCCCCATTCATGTCAAGGGTTCCAGAAAAATGTTTTAATTGTGTCTCCTGTGTATTTCTCTGGATACCTGGGTTTCTCCACAGTGTCATGAACCAACACTGTACAACTGCTAACGTCTGCTGGACGTAAGCATGCCCAGCGGACAGAACAGACGCGACTTCCCCTTGCTGCACAATAGGAAACATGCTCTCCGTTTTTGGCTGAAGACCACTTTATCCTTTGTCTCAGAAAAAACCCAGAGCCGGTTGCACATAACACAGACCTTGGCTCTGTTCAGAAGAGCATGTGACCTTGTGGCCATGTTTCAGCCGTGAAATGAGAGGAAGCCATAAGGCCCCACCCTTGTGGTTCCTCCTTTCTCCTCTGTCCATGTTCCCCACTTCTAATGAGTAACGTGATGCACCATGTTCCTTTAGAGCAGACCCCTGGGCTTCCCCAAATCTTAGGGACTCACCACATTCCAATCTGTGTCTCCTGAAGTATCAGTGTCACAGCGACGCAACCAGAGACTGCCAGGGCACCTGTGCTGCTCAATCTCAGTCACTGGGCTCCAATTTGTAACAGAGAACAGGGAGGTAGGAGGCCTCACAGTCAGCTGGGAGTTGTGGGCACCTGAAGCTGACAGCAAGGTGGGCAGGGCCACATTCCTCAGAGGGCAAAGCTGAGTCACCACAGCAGAAACCAGGCAGTGAGTTTCTCTACCCCACATAAGGGGATGGTCACACCTGGGAGCACAGCGGAGCTGGTCTAGGGTGAGGCCTGTGGAGCAGTCCCTGCCTTAGACATTCCCGAGGGCGTTTCCTCTCGGAAAAAAAATGCTTTATATAGATACTGTATCTACAGATCTCTATCAATCCAGGGGGAGGGAGAGATGTGAGTCGTCTGGCCAGGGCAGTCGAATCAAATGCTGGTCACCTCTGAACTGACCCCATTTGGGTAATGACTGTGTAAATAGAAACTACTGCCATTCTCCAGTCCCAAGCTTTATGAGGCCCACCATCCATAGGAGTGTTGCTAATGGATGAAAGTCCAATAGCTGACCAGTTGGATGGGTCCTAGTTGACAGGCAGGACCTCATGGGCTCACCGCCTTCTGGAAATGACTGTGCTAGGGCTGGGTTTGGGTGTCAGCTCCACCCTTAACCAGTCAAAAGACATCAGCTTTCGGTAAGGGAGGAATACCCATGCGATAAGGGTTAAGACAATTAAATGAGACACTACCTGTAAAGCAGTTAGCAGGCACTAAAATAAATGAAGCTGGTCTGTTAGATTTGGAGTCAGCCAGTGAAGGCTTATAGCCACACTTTTCAGTAGATTCTGCAGAGGGTCAGGCGACAGTAGCTTCAGAGCATACTGGTAGAAACTGGCTTGAAGAAATGAAAACTTTCATCTTTTTCACAATATTCCTGGTAGCAAGGTGAGTGGCCCAGAGAGGGCGGGGCAGAAGGGGACGTGCTGATGCTACCAAGGTCCAGCCAGTTCAACTGGTTTTTATCCCAAGGCATTTCCTGGCCAGAGGCTCATAAAACACACTCTCCCTCCCTTTCCAGTACGTACCCAGGGATGATACTGCCTTTGTGTACACATGAACATTTACACAGATACAGGCAGTGTTACTGTTACAGAGCAATCTCAATTGGTGAGGTACGTAAAAACCTATCTGTGGAGTTTATTCCAGGCGTCCTTTCTCCCAACATTACCTTAACTGCAGAGCTGTGACAATGGCATCATGCTAAGCTAGGGTGAGGACTGAGTGGTTAGCTCTGAATTTATGGTTGTACCTGTAGCCAGAGACTGCCAAGGTTAGTATTGTAAATGAAGTTACCAAGTAAACAAACCTCCTTCAACGACAAACACCGCCGCCTAGTGGCAGATTATTTAAGAAATTTAAGAAATGAGGCTGCAAGCATTGCTCTGAAAATTCAGCTCAAATCCCACACACTGCTTCCAGTATCAAGAAGAAACCATCTCAATACTAAAAAATACAGGTAGCTCAGAGTAAATTTTGCTGGATAAAACTCCTGACTTATGGTTTTCCCTCTTTTTTTAAAAAAGCTAACTGGCACTTTCTTAAATTTGATCAAACAGTATTGAGGAAATAGCTCAACAAGTTAGAGAAAAGATGCTCAAAACTTCTTACATGTAAATTCTCATGGTTTTATCATGAAAAGCAGGGATGTTAAAAGATATAGTAAGACAAAGGAGCAGCTCTTAGGAAATTTAAAAGCATAATCTCAAAACTCACTAGGAAGGCTGGAAGGTAAAGGCATATCACCCAAGAATATGGAATAAAACTTGCTAAAAACAGATAACTTTTAAAAGAAAAAAGCAGTAATTAGAGCAGTCCAGGGTTCAGTCAACTAGAATTTTAGAAACATAAAATACAGTAATGAAGCAAATCACTGAAAGAATAGTGAAACAGTATTTGTCTGAGCCCAGGGCACTACATTCACGGGGGAGGCAATTTCCCTTTTACTTTTTTCGTACAGGCTAAAAATTATTCTTATATGGTTGTTAATTTTTGGACAGTATTTGGTATCTCCTCTCAGTAGTCCCCAGAGATCTCCTACCACCATGGCACCTGTGACTCATCACCGAAGTCCCTTGTGCTCTTCGCACCCTTTTCTTCCTTCTCCTCCCCAACTGTATGCCTCAGATCTAGGGTCAAGTGTTTATCCTTTTCCTGATCCTTTGTTTGGTTTCTCTGTACTCCACATATTCATGAAACCACCCAATATTTCCCTTTTTCCTTATGACTTATTTTGTTTAGCGTAATCCCTTCCAGTTCCATCCCCATTGCCACAAATGACAATTTGACTGTTGAGTATTGTGTATATATACACTATACTGAAAGGACACAAAAACACTAATTTGAAAGGAAACCTGCACTCCGATGTTTATCGCAGCACTTTTTACAATATCCTTTTTTTTATATGAAAAATGAAATTCAGGCCCAAGAGTCCAGCTTGGACAAACCTCCCCTCCCTCTGTCACTCAGATCTCCAAGGAAAGTATCAGAAGAGTCTCATGGTGGGAGGGTTAAAGTCATCTCCTCCCCCCACTCCACCAGATTCCTGCCAGGGCAATAAAACACAGATTCTTGGTGGAAGTTAAAGTATTTATTGATGTGTTTAAACTCTGTACATTCTCCACAGATCAAGTTAAGAAGTTTGTAGGTGAAGTTTATCTGTGCATAGTGGGAAGAGACACTGGTAGGGGATTGGGGAAGAAGAAAAAAAAACAGTCACAGGGAAACAGAAAAAAATACACCACAGTTACGGGAACCTTCAGAGTAAAAAAAAAAAGAGAAAAGAAAAGCCGTGAGTATCAACATCAGCTATACAGGCATCACAAAGACGTGTAGAGAACAATCTTCACAGCTTTCCACGTGTTTACAGACGCAGTGTGCAACAGCCTTCTTCCACAAGAAAGCAAACTCCCATGCCACCTGCCACTGTCATCTTCTCTGAGGGACACCCACGAAGGAGGGTGATCACAGGAGGGGGACAGCAGAGAGGCCAAGGTGCAGTGGGGTGAGGTGGGGTCAGTGCCTTCAGAGGGAAGTGTCCACAGAGAAGAAAGCACGTCTGGACACTGCTGGGGAGGGGACTGAGTAGTAAACGGCGGGCGGAGGAAGAACATCATATACAAACTACCAGCTAACTTCTGTGGAAGAACTGGATTTAAAAGGAAAGCAGTAGTGGCAGCCCTAATCTCTATACATTAGGCTCACTAAGAGGTGCTGGGACTCAAATGCTTTAAACCTCCTTGGTGACGGGGCTCGTGTGGACACCAAGCAGGGGGACACCAGCCTTCCGAGGAACTGGTCCTCGACAGCGATTGAGAGAGGGTACCACGACGTGCTTCCCCGGGCACCCCAGGTCCCTGTTTCATTTCGTTCCTCAGCAACTTCCTGAAAGCTCATTAAAAAGGGAATACTGCCTTCTTCTCTTTTCTTTTTTTATAAAAACCAGGACAGTGAAATAGCCTTATAGAGTGGATTTATACAACGCAACCGGAACAAAGAGCCTGCATATACAGTCTATCACTGAAAATCAACATTTTCCATTTGTATAGATAGCATGAATGAGACAATACGATAGAAGTGGGATTTCTGGTTAATTTAAAAAAAAGTAAACTACATCAGTCAAATATCTGCAATAGATCATTTTTTTTCATTTCATTTAAGGTTTATATATCATATATTGTTATATTAACATTTTTTCACCCATTTAAAAGAATGGAAATTGTGATTCTACAGTAGTACTTTATTGTCTTAATGATCCAGGAGGTCTGAATGTAAGATGAAATCCTCTGCAAGTAGCTGGTCAGTAGTCGATCCAAGACGCTGGACCTCTCCTGCCCACCTGCACCGCCCCACTTCAACAGGGGGTGCTCAAGCTTCCTCCCACTTAAATCTGCATCTGCTCCAGGTATTTGTAGGTCGGGTTTTCGTAACCATGGTTCTGCATCTTGTTCAGGTGGCGCTCTTCTGGGGTCAGCATTGGGTCAACCTGGAGGAATAGAGACTGCACATCACTGAGGGGCACTGTGAGACAGACACACGGTCAGAGCTGTGTGCTGTGAGGGTCCCTGGAATCCAAAGTCAGTCCAGTGTCCTGCTCCACTGGCAGGCAAACAAGAGCTGGAGGTCAGGGTGTAAGGGGAGAGAGAGAAGCTGGGGTCCTAAAAGCATCATCCAAATTGGAGAAAACAGCAACTTGAACTTCTCTGCCCAGCCACTCTCAGTTCTGCAACCTCCTACTTGGGACAGGCCGAGAGAGGCCCGCTTACAAGGGAAGGCACCAGCTGATTTCTAGGGGCTTCTCCAACCCTGAAATTCTACAACTACATCAGTATCTGGCAGACATGCAACTGAACCAATCTTCCAAAGCATACCGTATTCTTCACTGTAGTCATTTTCTGGAATGAGGGCTTTGGACATTGCCACCACCCAAGAAACGAGTGGCAAGAAGTTCCAATTACAAATCAGTAGGAGATGGAATAGAATCCGCCTACTCTGGCTCTTTTTAAATTTCCTGTTTTTTCTCCATTATGAAAGAAAAGCATTTACCATCCTTTATTCTCAAATATCTAACAAATCTGAAAAAAGGAAACACTAAGGAAATAATCTGAGAAAACCATTTCACTCTCTGCAGCCTAAATGCGCTTATGACTTCCTCACATTCACAAAACCCAAACAAATGCTCACAGTCGGCAGCAGCCCTTTGTGACAGCACCAGTGTGATTTGGCTGGGGCCGACTTCCAAAACATGACCTAATAAGGCACAGGGAAACTGAATTGGTGTCTAGCACCCAAGTCTGGTTTCCCTAAAGCTCCCCACAGCACAGAGCAGCCGCCTTCAGCTCAGGGCTGACTCGAAAGGAAGCCCAGCCACTCACCTCCACGATCCCGTGGCTGATGGTTCCATACTGTCTCTTCCTCAGCATCACCAGGCTGATGACAATGACCGTGGCGATGGCCACCGCAATGACCAGCAGACCAATGAGGGCACTGCTGCTCAGACTGAAGTCCTCCCGAAGTGGCCTTGCTGATTCCTAAAATGACCAAGCAGATGTGCAAATAAGCCCCAAGAGTCATGTGCCCAGAACGAAGACTGCAGCCCCAACACCAGCAGCCCTGTGGGCCCGGCTGCCTTGGCGCTGTCTCTAAACCAAGGGGCACCCAGGTCCCGCTTCGCGGGGAGCCGCGCATGGGGAAGAACACCCACTTTTTTCCAATCTCCATTGAGAGTCTAAGTATAGGTTTTATCCAAAATTATGGGCAAATGGGGATGAGGGACCACTGACAACTTAAGACACTGGGTATCTCTTCCGTCTCCTACTGGAAGCAAGAAGACGGCAACGTGGAACAGCTGACGCGGACACGCAACCCAGCACAGGCTCGCAGCCACTCACCGGCTCCTCCTCAAGGCCTCCCACCCTCTCAGCATTGAAAATCATTTCCTTGACATCCAGAGTCTCATCAATGACCTGAAAGAGTGTGAAAACGTCAGCAAGGGGGCGGAAGGAAGACTTACTATAAACAGTCAGTTCTTTCCTATTCCATGTACTATGTGGTGGAGGAAGCAGACACCTAATGGACACCCACTAGCCACCTGGCTACGTCCACTCACCAAGCCTCGACACCCAAGGGAGCAAATGTGGCAGCAACATGACTGAAGAGCAGCTGGCCCTGTAAGGGCTTCCACCTGCATTTTCCTCTAGCTAACTACTGTGAGAGCCATCTCAGGACAGATGACCAAGAAGCCACACTTAAATATCAAAAGCAGTCAAAGACAGCCCAGAAATACAAACAGTAGAAAATCCTAGCAGGATAATGAATAGGAGGTATAAACTAAGACAGTATAAGAACCAAACTGAATGCTATTCCATCTTCAAGTTAATCTCTACTCAATACAAATGGCCTCTTCTATCTTATTCATATCTTTAGTTGCAAATACTTTTCCTAAAGTTAACGAGGGGAGTTATTTTTTTAATCATTTCTTTTTTTTTTGGAAGATTTATTTATTTATGCATACAAGAGCTGGGGTGTAGACCAGAGGTGTGTGTGTGGGGGGGTGGGGTGGTAAGAGGATTCACCAGAGACAGAGTGGGGAGCAGAACAGGCGGACTGACTGAAGTACACTGCTGATGGGTGCAAGGGGGTGAGACAGGAGAGGTCTGCTGCACCATGTAGGAATCTCCTTGGCTGGGGATCGAACTAATAGTGCTGCAGTGGCTGCTGATAGCTTCATAGGCTGAGACTTAACCCCTTGCGCCACCAGTGGGCCCGAGAGAGGAGTTATTGCTGAAAATAGTTCTTTATTCTGTCGCACACCCAGAAGGTAAACAATACAGTAAAACCTCAAGAGGACCTGGGGCTCACCCATCTGCTCCCACATGTGAAACGAACACATGAATGTTCGCTGGGCATCTGAGACGAGGCCTCTCACTCAATTACTCTTCAAATTAAAATGGAAAAGAGAAATGGCTCACCATATTTTCATCCACTTTATTCTTACTGTTAATCACTTTCTCCTCAGCACCTATCAGTTCTCCATCCTGTTCTGCTCCAGAGCCTGTGTGGAGAGAGCACAGCTGAGTTTCCCAGGATGGGCTGGCCGCACAATCTCACAGAAGCCGCAAATTCCCTCCTGAGAGCCAGGGAGCTCTCAGGAAACACTGTCCACCACCCCGGACCCCTGCCTCCCCCACCCCGGTGTGCTACTTTATTCGCACTTTTGAGGATGCACCTTGTCTACAAGGATGAATGACACAGGCATTTCTCAGAGACCAATGGGTGTAATGGAGGAGGACAGAGGGCTTACTTGTATCCAACTGGGGAAAATGGAATGTAAGCCTTCAGAAGACAATGCTTATTGTTAAGGTAAGTAGAAGCTGTGTCCACAGGCGTCTGAACATGGAAACACAGGGCGCACCTTCTGGGACATCACCCAGCACCTATTACCCCGTTACTTGCTCCTCCCACACCCCACGCTCCCTCTGAGTGAAAGAGCTGTCACAGGCAGTTCTGCACACGCAGGGAATCTGCTCGTCTACCTTGAGCACCATCCACAGTCAATCTTTTGCCTGAACTACCCTCCCTGACCTCAAGTCCTTGCTATTTGTCCTTCAAGTTGCAGCTCCGCTTGGGAGACACCTCCAGGTTAAAATCACTGCTTTATAATTAGTCATCGGTCTCCCAAACCTGTAACCCTCTCAGGACCTGCCTCAGATGATCAATACCTCATTGGTTATTAGAGAATGAATAGGAAAGAAGCATTCCATAAGCAGGGAGAATTCTAACAGCAGGCTGGAAGGAACCTTCCTATAAAGTGAGCAAGAAAAAATAGCAATATGCCTCTACTCAAGGTCAGTTACCACCTGAGCCAATGTCTACTTGTGTGTGGAACGCCAAACAGTGTGTCCAAGACACAGTGTGACTGAACTCAGCACAAACCCAAGAAGAGGAAGGAAGACGCAATTCTCTTTATTTTCAGCTCCAGAGCATGTGATTTCGAATAGTCCTAAGAGTTTCCTATTGACAATATTACACATCATTCCATATAAACACCCATGATCTAGAACCTCCCAGTGTGCTGAGGTGTGTTTGGTTCCCACAAGCGCCTCTGCAGAGCACCTCTGTCCCCAGGCTTTCCAAAGGCAGACAGACTGTAGGCACAGCCACATCAGAGTCTCCCAGCTTACAGCTAGACTTGCTCTTGACACTGAGCAATTACTAACAGCAAGTGCACCTGTGGATGTGCTAACTCATTAGCGTGCAGCCCCAAATGGCATATTTTCTCCCAAAGCTTTCACAGTACAGAATTTCACAATTTCACAACTTGTTTCTAGGGTAAGTCAGGGCTGGCTTTTGGAGTTTCAAAATGCCAGCGAAACAGCAATTCTGCACATCCACTCAGAGAGAGGAATCTGGAGAACAGCTGCTCGATGATGCTCAGGTTCGCGTCCAGTAAACCCCAGTTCCCACCTCTCTCCTCAGAACTTTAAAGATCCTAATGGCAAGACCCTATTTGTAAAATAATGTGGCACCAACTAATTTAAAGTCCCACTAATACGTGGTAGAACAGACGTTTCCTAAACACTCACCAAAACCACTTTGGTTTTATGGACAGCATAAACAAGTGACTTTGTGCGGCCAAAGCTAATGTTTAAATTATCCCTATTAATAATAGTTGAAGTGTGAAGGCACAAATCAGTTAAGCTTCTAAAAAACTTCATCTTTATGCATAAGTATCTGTGCTGTTCAGAGAAACACTCACAGTGCTCTCCAAGAAGAGGTCTATCCAAGTAGAACAAAATAACGCATTTACGTGGAAGTGGTTCTGGAAGATTCAAATAACACCCATACATCCCCAGAAAAAGCTATGGCATAAAACAAACACCAAGTTCTTAGCCAGGGAACACCACGTGGTTCATCCACATTCAGTCTGGCAAAGTCAAAAGAGTAAGCTCATAAAACACGCTGAGGAGAGGGCACCTCTGAACTGAGGCTCACGCTGGGGGTTGTGAGCTACCAACAAGCCGGGAACACTCAGCAGGCGACACTGGCATTTCATCTAACAGAAGTCACTTGGGCTCTGAACACAGAGGGACTAGGGTCAATTTTTGGTTTCTCCACTTCTTAAACTCATGACTTTGAGCAAAGCCTAATCCACGAAGAAGAACTAACAATCCTCCTGATAGGTGTGCTCCGTGGATTCAATGAGACCAAGCACGTGACGCAGCCGGCCCAGTGCTTACGTCACGGTGCCACCTTCTGAAACCTGCAGACTCACTACAGCAAGAGCTCACTTGCCCCCACCTGTTTCTCCAATCAGCTTCTATCTAAACTCTGAGGAATGCTAAAACCCAGGGGACAGACAGTTGGACACAGACAAATGACAGCTGAAAAGGGAAAAGATGTAAGTGGGAGCAATAGAAAAAAGAAAATGACTCTCTACCTGACCATAAATTAAATTTAAAAAAAACAACAACCTTTTTTTCCTATATACAAGGCCACTTGCAACAAACCCCCTTCAATTGGATATACACTGAACAGTATTCAAATTTAAAGAGCTTTATGGAAAGATCTAGTCTGGAAGGCAGCTATGCCTTCTAAACTATACCAATTCGAAAGACCTATTTTGGTTACTCTGTATTCTCTGTATTCTCAGGCCCACATCAAGGAAAACTTAGGATGGTCACCTTGTCACCAACACCATGACACTGGGTCCTAGGTGCTGGAGACGCTGGCTCTACTCACAGCCACATCTGAAGAAATGAGGTGGAAAAAAGCCAGGTGATATGAAACAGAAAATGAAACCGCTGACACACTGGGGAGGTGAAAGGGAATGAAGGTCTTAAGGGCAACATCTTTGACAAACCAACCTTTTTTCATTGGGTGGTACAACTCCGGCTGAGTGTCTAGCGGAAAGGAAAACAACAAAAACAAAATAGCACAGAAGGGGATTAAGAAAGAAAATAGCTTCTTTCAAAATTCCTGTCTTAGAATTACCCTGTAATGTGAATAAAAGGCATTCTTCCTTAAAAACCACGGCTGAAATATCTCATAAACAAATGAACAAATGGCTAGACTGCTGGAAAAAAGAGGGTTTGATCTTGGGCCTTTAGGGGGAAATTGTGGGAGATTCCCAAATTACTTAGCTTAATGCACAAAGCTATTTTTCTTCAAAAATGGAAGTCAGTATTGATTGTGGTTTTTCTGATAAGGAGACCAGGCCGCAGTTCAGATGTATCTGAGGTGCCCCTCTCCCAACAAATTGTGTAAGCATGGCAACCCTTCAGCCCGTGGAGGTCTGGGATTTGTACGAGCAGGTTTTGGGAAGGCAGTGGCACCTCCATTTACCCGACTCCTTCAGATGTGGTCTTATTACTGGAGGGTCAGCTGTTCTGAGCTGGCAGGACTGACATAACTAGTTTAGAAGACATTTCTTTTAAGGTCTGTCCTTCCCATTTGGCCCCTTTCTCCTCAATTCCAGCTCCTCTATCTGCTCAAGAGGTAAGAGACGGTGCTCCAGGCTGCAGGCCCAAATCAAGCTTTGGTTCAAATCCTGACTTTCCACCTACAAGCTGCATAATCCAGGGCAGACACTTAACCTCTTTAAATCTTGGAATCCCCATGAGGGGACAGCCCAGTATCTACCTTCAAGAGATTTTTTGAGATAAAACTAGTGTCCACATTCTGTGTTTAGCTAAAGCTGGCATCTAATAAGGACTCTAGATCTGACCACTATTTTTAGCATCACCACCATCAGCAGCGGACAAATAAATAGAATCTGATTCCACACCCTAGTGTCAGGACACCGGTCTCAGCAACTTATTTCTGGTGCAGACTCACAGCTTTTAGAGATTCTTTCAGACATCAAGAACCAGCAAGGAAATAGAAGCAGCATGCCCCACTGGGAGTCATAGGACAGCACATCTCAGCACTACCTAATACCACCAAAGCTGTGACCGCGACAGATCCCCGCCATCACCCACCTCCCAGGATTATTATGGAAAGAAAACGGCACCAGATAACATCAAAGTGCAATTCAAACTGCAAAGTTATTTCTATGTGTAAGCATCACACACACAGCTGTTGGGACCAGAAAAACAGTGGGCTTTAAACAAGTCACCTACAAAATGCGAGATGCGTCACTAACCTCTGGTAACACCGACTCTCTGCAAGCACCTGGTGCCCGCAAGCTCGGTGCCCGCACGGAGCAGGTGCCCAGTGAATCCAGCCTTCCCAACACAAGTCAGGCTCAAAAATCGACTTCTACCTTAATCGTGTCCCCGACCCGCAAAAAACTGTGTGGTCCATCATACACACCTTCGTTTTCAGGTAAGGACGGGAAGGGATGGAAGGGGTGGAATGGCGGGATCTCATCACTCTCTTCCGAGCTCACCCGGACGTCCACAGGGGTCTCTGAGATGGAGGCAGTGAACTGGTCCATGTCTGCGCGCTGTTCTTGAAGCAGTTCATCTGACAAACAGATACAGGAGGGAATCGGGTTTTCAGATACACCAAGTTTCTAGGCTCAGGACCAATAGCCCCGACCACACCCTCCTTCCTACCCAAAACAACTTCCCAGATTCTAAGGAATCTGTCGCACAGTAGAATCGGGCACTGGGAACCCCAGGGTGCCATCCTGGCTACTCCTCTCTTCTCGACAACACCCTCTGGTTAAGTGACTTCATCCAATGGCACAGTTTTAAATACCACCCAAATGTCATGCCTCCTGAAGCTGTATCTCGTACCTACTACTATGGCTCATCTAATAGCCTACCTCACACCTCCACTTCAAGTTCAACAGCAATTTCCACTTTAACAAGGATAAAGAGAATTCTTTATCTCAGTAAACTCTGGCAGCACCACGCACTGAGGTGCTCACAATGAAACTTGGGTGCTCGATACCCATGATGCTTTTCTTTCTCTCACCTCCCTCATCCAACCATCAGCATATCCTGTGCTCCCTTCCGCCGGACCACATCCTAAGGACCAACCACATCGCCTGTATCACCATCTTAGTGCCCATGACCATCAATCCTATCTCTTCTGGATTTTTACAATCACTTCCTGGTGGTTTCAATTTAATTAATTCTCTATACAGCAGTCAAGTAATTTTTAAATTCACATCCTTTTAAAAAGCATAACCTAGAAGCAGTGACTTCCTAGTTTAAAGAAGTATCTTTCCACTCTCCTGGAATAAAATCCAAATCTCAAAAAATTGGTTAACATTGGCTTCTGTCTATTTTTTTGGCCTCATTCCACTCTCACTATGTTCTAGCCACAGTGACCTAATCAAATGTGCCCATTTGATATAAACTTCAGACCTGTGTGGTAGTCACTGGCCCTGCTACAATGTCTTTTCTCCAGGAGGTCTGTCCAAGGACAGCTCCTCCTTACCATTCAGACCCCAGGTTACTGTACCCAAGACAGGATCCCTATACCCAAATCCCTTTCCCCACACAGCACTCTTCACTATCGTCACTTGTTTGCTTGTTTTACTGCCTTTCTACTACAATGTGCTTCAGGAGATATTACTGTCTACCATCTTACTTGCTGACACTAGTATACAAAAGATCACAGGAAATTCCCCCAAGTCCCTTGCAATTTCACACCCTAGATTTTATTTCCGGTAACAGAGTGAAGGTCAATGAAACTCAAGGCTCAGTGGCTCAGAGCCAGTACATCTGTCCTCAGTTACTCCTTGACGCTGCCAAGCAAGCTTCAGTGAATTCCGGACTTCTGAACCATGGCAGACTAGTGCCAGCTTCATGGCCTTGCTTGCCCCCAATTCTCACTCCCATCCCTCCTGGACCTCAGGGAGAAGTCCCACCTGACCTCCACACAAACAGTCAGCACCCACCAATTTCCTCCTGGATTTCTTGGGCTACGTAAGGTACTTTGTAGAGCAGAGAGAGGCTTTGGTTCCTCCTTTCTTCAATCACATGGAGGTGAGTCATCACCTGGAAGTACAGTAGGGTGGAAAGGTTGTTATCAAAAGGCAAAATGACTGCAGGTAGAGAGACTCACACACTCTTCTGCAAAGACCACTGAAAAGGAGTGGTCTGGAGTCCAGCAAAGCAGCTGGTCAGAGGGCACAGATTAGTTCCCACACTGTATTTATAGAAACTGAAGTAAAAGCACATGTTCAGGCTGAGTGTAATACCCCCTGTTGGCCTGAATATTTACCCACAGGGGAACCTCCAGGTGAAAAGAAAGTTTAAAAACCTCCACGATCCAATTTTACCACAGATTACATGGGGTAAAAAAAAGAATGAAATCACTGGCTAAAAAGTTGATTCAGAGGAAAAGGGATTCGTGGATTTTGTTTGGTGAAGTAACTGCTCAAGATGATAATCACGGTGAGTAACAGAACTAGTTTATTCCTATTTAAATTAGCTAGTCTTTCAAAGATTCACACTGAGATATAAAGAAAGCTGATATTAAGGGGTGCTAAAGATTTATCTGTTGTTTTCCGTAACTTGCTACTTACTTAATGTAAAAGTTCCAAGGTTGTTTATCCAAAGAAGGAAAGAACAGGCAGCCATTAAAATTGATCATTTACTCTTAAAGCTTTCTGGGGAGGAAATGAAAGGTGACTTGGGCTACTACCCATATCCCAGTGGGATATGAGTTGTGTAGTTATCCACACAAGCTATTTGGGTGGTAAGCCTACCTGGTTACTCCTGCAGTTACAGAGCTCTTCCTAAAGAGGGCACTCTAAAGCAACAGATTAATTATGTGGGCTTGAAGCCATTAACATGAAGGGTCAAAATGGACAAATAAGTTCAAGATGATTTGATTGTAGACTGATATCTGTTGACCTTTTATTTAAAAGCAAAAATGAAAGCCATTTAATTTTATATTTGTCATTCTTTCAATCAGGTAAGCTGATGAGAAAGCACAAAACTCAGCTGCCTTAGAGGAAAAACTGCAAATGAAATATTGAAATGTAGCATCTGCAAGTCTTGGCAGGTATTGGCCATTGTTCTATTTTCTTAGAATAAATTAAGGAGCCATTTGAGAGAGGACAGCTCACCTACCCACAGGGTGGAATACTGGCATTAGTGTCCTTATAGTAAATCCTCGTGCTTCCGTATGAGTGAGGAAATGCTCCTATTCACTCACACCCAGAACCAAATATGCACATACTATATAATAGGCTGAACACACTTGGGCTTTTCTAGAGTTTGATAACAGAATACAGACCAGGCAAAAGGTTTGTGTATTTTAGCAGCAAAGGTTCAATGAGAATTGAAGGCTTAGTGTAGACAATTGGTACCACACAGCAGAGCCAGATTTTCCAAGATTTGTAAGATTCGATAGTTTTACTCCCCATGTTAGATGGAGTGACACTTTGACCTTGCTTGCAGGTGACATTCCCTAGTTGTTAACTTAATATACCGATCAAGATTTCTCTGTACCTTATACTCTCACCACACACACAAAAGGCTGTTCTTCTGTAAAATACTTCACAATAGTCAGTCCTTCCTTACAGAAAAAAAAAGCTTGGAAAAAAGATTACATTTAAAAAAAATCACATAACTGGAATAAACTGAACTCTGTGGAGCTGCATGCACTTTCCCACTTGAGCGTCCTGGACCTTTCCTCCTCCTCTAACCCATGCAGCTTAAAACAAGCTAAAAGAAGCTTGAGGTCCAAGCTACATCACATGCCTCGAAGGGTCAGAGACCCATCTTCCCACATTCTTCCCTCCCAATAAGGGCCCGAGTTCCTTCTTTCCTCTAATCATCCAACTACTGACATGAGCTCTGCATGTTAAGGATAATTCTTCTTCTTCTTTAGTTAGTATGTGTGAGCTGCTCAAGGGTACACAAGGGATTCAACTTTGCATCATCAAATGCGAGTGTGATATCTTGTAAGCACGCGAACTTCTGCTCAACAGATAGTGCCATAAACCCAGCCCGCTATTTCTGGGACTTCCGGAGGTATTACCTTACAGTCACCACACACACCCAACAGGAAACTGAGGGACAAGTTTCTGGGAAGATGGATGAGCACCCAGATTATGAATGCACCCCAACTATACTGTCACTGACAATCAGCAAAGTCCTAGATTCAAATTATGGGAGAAAATAACATAAGATCAGTCTTACCATAACAAGGGCCTCCAGGAAAACCAGTAGACCAAGTGATCAGACTTACTAGTTTAAAAGAAAGCCAGCAGTCTTGCAGGCAAATTCTTTTACTCTCTTGAATGCAAGAGAGTAAAACTCCAGTTAATATATGAACAATACTCAAATTAGAAACAGCATCCAAAAACAAACCTCGACAGGTAAAGGTGGAGCCAGCCCGGGACAAAACCCAAGAATGTGACGTGTCTGCCCAGACAAAGATCGTAATGTACAAAATGAGATTTTTAAGGTCTGCTTGATGCATCTGCCCAGGAAAAGCTTTCACCATGCATCTGCTGGTGGTACCTTCAATTAGAAATAAACTGATATAGAAATGATTCTGAAATTGACCTTTCAATATATTCATGCATTCCTAAACTTTCAAACGCTAGTAAAAAATATCAATAGAAAAAAAACTTGGAAAAGCTATTTTTAAAATACTACTTTTGTACCTAGTGTCTTTGGAAACCAAAGAGCATTTCTTATGGTTAAGAACAACTGTCAGTGCTGTGCATACATGGGCCTGAGCAGTCTCTCGTGGCTAGAATACAGAAACACTGTGCCAGAGCCACCTCTGCTCTGCCTTGCGTACCTGGGGTTTCATCTGGGCCGCCTTTTCTGGGTCGACAGCCAACACATGCTGGTAATGGCGGATGGTGTGTAGGCGGTCTTTGTTCTCAGCACGGACATAACGCCGCAAGGCCTGGAGGATGCGGTGAGGCTGCAAGAGAGAACAGTTGATCTACTATCAAGAGACAAGAGAATGGAATACAAGACAACTAAAGCTTCACAAATCCACCTAAAAATGCAAAGTTCAGTGAGGCAGAATGAATGCTGTACTTTTAAAAGCTTTTAGCTTACTATGTAGCTTAGAAGCTACCTAAGTACCAAAAGCCAAGTCCAAAGTTACAATGGCTCCTTCACAGTGTTTTCCAGAATCCCTAAGCCACTGTCCTCCTCTGAACTGTTCTTTCCCTAAGCTCAGCCTAACACCTGAATTACATGCTGGCTAGTTCCTGTCAATCAGAAAAGACTACTTACTTAAGAAGGGTACAAACACCCTCCCTTCTAAAACTTCCCATCTCCCCACAGCAAGGAGGGCTAAGGGTTTTAAGCGACAAAAAAAAGTTTGGGATCACCAGCACAAATGGATTTCAGTGTAAATTACCCAACCCTTTTCTCTCAAAATCTTACTTAGACCAGAGCTAGCTCAAAAGCCTTTCTCCATGGAAGCATGTCTTTTTTTTCTTTGAAAGTAAGGCTACCACAGAAAATTCGTTAATTGGATAATTGCCAACCAATAAGCCAAGGTTATGTTTTCCTAGCGTGAAATACTTTCACTTCTCAGGTGACACCAGCAGGCTTGCAGTGCAATGCTAAGTTGACATAAGCAGGTACCAGAGAGAATATATGTTTCTCCCTAATCTTCTTTCCTGACCTCCAGCCTTGACAGAGCTTGTCATAAATACCTAAGCCACACTGACCTGTATGCCACACGTCAGTCCTCTTCACAACTACGGATACAGTACATCAGATTCTGCACACTCACCCGTGGAGGGTCAGACTGCAAGGCTGCCAGGTAGTTCTCCAGGGCCATGCGGCGCCGATCATTCAGCATCGCTTCCACTCGAGCCAGGTGGGTTTCGACCAGCTGCTGCTTCTCGCTGGCTGCCTCCTTCTCTAAAGCTTTCACCATAGCCTGGAAGTGCTACACCGAGGAGGAGGAGGAAAGACATGTAATTCACAGCACCTGGAGGAGGTCTAAGCTAACAGCTCAAGACCCTGATGTTGCATTTCTCCCTGCCTGGTACAAGTCCAGGGACGGTTCAAAGTGGAGCATCTAGATAAATTTTTTGGCTTCCTTATCTAGAGAGCATGGAGAATCCGAGTGTCAGGAGTCCTTGATATTTCCCTATCTGAAATGAATAGTGCCGCAAGCCCAATGCCTGCCTTCTCAATGTGTACTGCAAGAAGAGGATCGCTGTCTTTCATACATAGTAGCAAGGTGCAGAACTACAGACCAATAGGAGACATTTATTTTGAAAGATATTCCAGTGATGAAATGGGTTGTGCCAAGGCATTCACAGTGAAGCACTATGTAGGAATTAATGCTCTAGATTTTTTTAGGCAATTGATTTAAAAAAAAAGTTCTTCAACATGTTAACAATAGGAGAGAGCAAAACATGAACACAGATTGATTTAAAATGTATATAAAACCCAAATTAGTCTTGTTAAAATTGCTATCACTATTCCCATCAATACTCTTCTATTCCAAGGGAAATGCAGTGACTGCTAGGATTTCAAGGTTACATTCTTACAAGGTTAGAGATGAAATGGTTTCAGAGAGGTTTATTTTCTGCCTTTTGACTTTTAATAAGTCTGCCAAAAAAAAAAAAATTCAGTATTGCTGAAAAACAAGTCACAGTCTAAGAATGAAGAGGAATGAGGACTTTTGCCAAGAAAACAGAATTAACAAATGCGGCTGAGCTAAGGTTACTTCTTGGCATGAATTAGGTGCACTCTGGCTGGGGGTCTGTTTTTCTTCTACCGTACGTGAGCAATTCTAGACAAAGCCAGTTAGGGGGTGGGGAAGAAAAAGCAGGCCAGTTAAAACATCTTTGTAACATAAGCTCGCGACTAAAAAAGAGGTGTCAAACTCTGATTTCCTGGGAGCTTGGCTCTGACCACATTTTGGACAGTCAGGCTCAGAGCTCTGCCCCTAGAGCATGCCATACCTGAATGAGTGTCTGCCTCTCCGCTTTGGGGAGGTTCTTTGCTTGAAGCTCAGCCTCTTCCCATTCCTTCTTTACCTAGAAAAGGTCAAAACCACTCTAGTTGGAATAATCTCTGAAACAACTTCCCCATTTTCTAACAATATTGCCAGGCCTTGAATTGATGTAAGAAACTGCAAAGGAAATAGTACCAAGACCCCTCAGGAACTCAGAACGGTTTTGTCTTAGCAGAACTATTGTTGCAGAAGGCTGTTGGCCTCAACCATCCCCAGATGAAGACTCAGTCCCTCATGTCCTTGTTATCATACTGTGGGCAAGTTATTTAAAAGTCTCTGTCACATTCTCCTCACACCCCTCCTTCTCAGAGCTGATAAATACAACAGTGAGCTCTTCCCAAAGTGGAAGCCCTGCAAAGGTAATGCGTGGGATTTAGGTGGCATTCAGACCAGCAAGAGATTCCCTTTTCAATTTTCTTTTGCTTCTCTGAGTAAATCTAGGAGGAAGCTGCACCTTGGTGCTCATACTGTTTTAAAACTTCTGACCCTTTCAAGGAGAAGAAAACATCCTTGGGACTCTGACCCTTCATGATTTCATACAGGTTTGTTTTTTATCTATTATATTTTTACAGTTACCTTGTTCTAATGGCAAATGACACTAGCTTTCTACTCATAACAGTGATATACAGTTTTCTTCCTTAAAAAAATTAAAAGCTGGGCCTCCCCGGTGGCGCAACAGGTTAAGTCTCAGCCTACGAAGTTATCACAGCCACTGCAGCACAAGTTCAATCCCCAGCCAGGGAGATTCGCACATGGCACAGCAGACCTCCCCTGCCTTGCCCCCTGCCTTGCCTCCTCTGCCTTGTTCCCCTCAGCAGTGTACTTCAGTCTATCTGCCTGTTCTGCTCCCCACTCTGTCTCTGGTGAACTCTCTCACCGCTGCACCTCTGGCCTGAACCCCAGTTCTTGTATGCATAAATAAATAAATCTTTATACCAAACAAGAGAGAGAGATTCAGCGAGGGAGAGGGAGGATAAGGGTTCAAAATGGGGGAGAGGGGAGCACAAGGGACTGTGGTGATTGTTCACGGATAATCGGTGGTGGGTAACCCACAGGGAATACATTACAATGTAAAAGATACAAACAATAATAAATATTAAAAAAAATAAAATACAGCTTGAAGCCAAAATAAATAAATCTTTAAAAAAAAATTCAAAAGCTAATGGCCAAAAAAAAAAAAAAACATAACAGTTACCAGAAGTACTCGGCGTCTGGAACTTGATAAGCACTCAGAGGGTATTAACGTGATCATGGAGATGGAAGGCAAAGGAGGAAGGACACCCAGAAATCCTCTCTGCCTACATGCTCAAATCTCACCCATCCTAACAGCATGGCAATCTAGGGAGATGCTGTTCCTTTTCTTCAACTATGAAGACAGGTTACTCAGGGTCAAATGTCATGGAGGGAAAGAGAGCCCCGAGACTTACCCTGTCCATGCGGTTGCGGTGCCGAATCTCCAGCTGCTCCTTAGCCTTCTGAAAGCGGGCGTGCTCGTTATCATCTGCGGAGGTCTCGAAGTACACATCCACATCATTGGTTGGCAGAGGAGTCGGGGGAACTGAAACAAAATGACAGCGACATTCTGTGTTGGTCAGGCCCAATGCCGAAGCTGCACTGTGCTCTAGGAAGAGACCCGGGCTCAGGACCTGCAGAACGGACCAGATTGTCTTGTTCCATGCTAACAGTACTGGCTGTTTCTGTCTGCCAACACTCCGCTGTGTTAGCTCACAGTGTCCACACAACATTCACCCACCAGCCCAGTCTGGGCCCCTGGTATCCGTAGCAGAGAAGCATCTACTTAGGACTGAAGGGCAGAAAAGGAAGTCACTTCTAGACTTTCCCTCTGATCTTAAAACCTAAAAACAAACAAACAAAAAAACCAAAAACGAAACTACCTGATATTGTCACTGGTGACACAGGATGAGGGGTGAAGTCAGACTGGTATAGGCACTTGCAGATTCTCCACTGTGATAGAAATTTTAATGTTCAGGTCTCCTCCTTCCTATTTTTAGGTTCTACCAAATGTTCTTTTCATAGATGCCGGGAGAGAAAGTCCAAACCATTCCAGCTACATTATTCTAGTTTTCAGCATCATTGATGGACTCCCACTCCCAACAAGGGTTGAGACTACGTCGTCGTGTGTGACAAGGACATAGCTGCTGTATTCAACAAGGACTCAGCCCTGAGTGTGAAGTTACTGTGGGCTTTTCAATCCATGACATTCACTGGCCTCACAGGTCATCACCCAGAGAACCACCCAGCAGAACAGAGACGCCTCACTGCCAGCTGAGCAGCTGTCCTTACAGGCCTGAGGAAGAGAATTTCATCTGCGCCATGGAGTGTAACTTTGCACAGCAAAGGATGGAGGTGACAAGTTTACTTAGCTTCTCAAGGAACATTTTTGGAAACTTTAATTCAGCCAATTCCCTCGAGATTTCCTGGGATCAGGAAAAATGGTACTGTGACTTGCTTGTACAACTCGCTATCTCAAGACATAATGCTAGCACTGTGTGGAAAACAAATGCCAAAATTCACCAAAGTTTAGTTCATAGGTAAATTCACCCAATTTCCAGAATTGTATAACTTTAATACAACACTAGAACAACTGTATAATTGAGAATATAACTATAAATTAGTGAGCTACGTCAAAGTTTTTCGGGCATCTTTTTTATTCCCTTTTATTTAATAAACCCCAAAGCTACCACTAAAATCTTGTGGAGATTATCTGGTTCTTATGTTAAGTTTAAACAGGACCTCAAGAGCAAATTTTCAAATTAAATTAGAATACACAGCCTCGTTCAGAAGTTCAGTCAGGGAGAATTTGAAATCACTGCCAGCTATGCCAGAAAGCACATCGCCACCAGCAACACACGCCTGAACTTAAAGGCTTACGTGGTAGAGAGTCTTTGGGTCATATCACTGCACTGCATAAAGATAACACAAAGCAACAGCTGCCTTCCTCCCTCTCTGAGGACAAAAGTGGGGTGGAGTGGCCGGCCTGGAGGTTTGGTGCTGAAGACCCTTTGGACCCAGACCTGCTCCTTCTGTCCTATGTGAAAATCACAGAGTCATAAAGCCGACACATTTGGCCACCTCAATCCCCTCAAGGAGAGCCACACTCTTGGCTGTGAAGCAATGATGCCTCTAGGCTTTCAAAGCACTCCGGCCAGGGACGCACAACACACAACATGGTGCTTCTCCTTGGCCCGTCTCCCCTGCCACAAAGAACGGAAACTACAATTCTGCAGACTTTGCTGATGCTCTGAAGAACTACTATTCCAGAGTCTCAATGCACTACCTGCTTGACCCTTTGGGTGGAGATCACTACCTGCAGATTCAGAGAGGCTGTCGAGGACCCTTGATTCTTCAGGCTTCACTCTGAAATAGGGTTTTGTTGCTCTTTAAGTAGTTTTTCCAAGCAGAAAATGCCACAATAATTTCTAGCTCTACCATCTTTCCTGGAAAAAGTTTCTACCACTGAAGTTCCCCAAGGGCTCATTTTTCACCCCTGTAATCTTATCAAATAAAAACAGCCTTTCTACAGAGCAGCAGTGCCATGGGAGCACTGAAAGTATACCGTATTATATGAAGGTTTCAAAAATCTTTTGGTCATAGGAGGAGAGAGGGAACTGGAAGACAGGTGAATGAAAAACCATCAGAAACTACAATCAAATATCAGGAACATATGCAGCAACTCATTATTCTAACAAATTCCAGAATCCAAAACCAGAAAGATACGTGGCCTGAAGATTTTCCAAACATGGGTGAGGACTGCAAGGTAAGAGAAGCAGGGAAAGGGGTAACAATGGAGAAAAGCAAAACCTTCCCTAACTGTCTAAGTAAAACTGTCCAACTCAACTGAGCCACTAATTTCCTTTGTGACCAAAGAACACATGAACTAAAACTCCTTTGCTTCCTGAAGTTCTACCGATCCAGGATTGCCAGAATATTGGAGAAACAGAGTGGCTGCCAAGCCCTCTCCCTAGAGTGCGGAGAGCAAGACACTGCAGTATTCTAGCGCCCAGGAAGCATCCTGCCTGTCACTTCTCTGGAGAGTGAGTTGTGCCCATTTGCTGGCATGCATCAATGGGGGGGGGCGGGGTGTCAAGGACAAGGTAGTTCAGAGACAAGAACAAGGGGCAGACCCTGGAAAACAAGCATGTGCAGAATGCACGTCTAATCCGCTCACCCTAGCACGTGAGACATAGCTGAGGGCACAGCCACAGTCCCGACCTCACAGCAGCACTTGGGGCAAGGGGACTAGGATGCAGGTGAGAAAGAACAGGCCCCAGGGCACTGGCGCTGGGCCAGGGAGGGGACACACCACCACCAGACACCCACAGAGTGCGGGACAGCAAACTGAGCTCACTACTGCCGACAGGAAGCACAGCCTGAATCTAGAAAGCACAAAGATGGAAGGAGAACGACCAACAGCGAACAGCCGAGGCAGCGAGGAGCACTACACAGATGCGGTCACGAGGACGGCTGGGAAAGACAGGACGCCGGACAGGACGGTGCTCCGCACAGAGCCAGCGTGGCGGGACTTACTCATCGTTTTACACACAGCCATACAATAATCCTCAGACTCAAAATTGTTCCTGTTGCCTCCGCAGCCGCCATATATAAAGCGCACGCACTTTCCCTTGGAGAGGTCGAAGTACCAACGGGGCATCACGGCCCGGCAGGGCCCCGTCATCGCCTCCTGGGAGCAGACAGCTGTGTGAAAATGGTCAGAATGTCAGCAGGACAGAGGCAGCAGCTTCAAATGCTTCACGATGCGACACACCAGCAGGGGTGGGCGGGCTGAGGAGGAAGGACCAAGTGACGCTGGACGTGCACGAAGGCCAACACTGGAAGCACCCGAATGCCCTGGCACACTAACTCGCCCACGCAAGCCAGCCATCTCTCAGGATGGAGCCATTTTCCAGTCTGATGTAATAAAGACATTTAGGTGCTAAAAATGTTTACTGCACTATCTTGAGTCTGGACTGATGTACGAGTTGGAGAAATTCCATATCCCAAACCTCGGAGAGCCCCACTCACTTCCTATTTGTTAAGTGGAGATCTCTGTCTGATTGGTCCCCTTTGGGGGTGCAGCAGTGACCGGGGGAAGTAAGGCAGGCAAAAGGGCTGTCTCAGTGGTGACTCTGTAGTAAGGTTACTAAGGAGCACCCAGAAAGCACGAAGATACATATTTATGTTCCCCAAGGTGAGTCATAAACCTCTAGACTCACTAAGTAATTTTCCCTGGTTCTTAAATTCTTTTTTGGATCTTAATTGGTCTCAAATATACAATCAGCAGGAGGCTGTTTATAAATGGCTCCAGAACTGTCACAACCTGTTTTAAAAAATTGACAAGATGAAAAAATTGCTGTCCCTGATCCCTTACCAGCAAGTCATTAAATTCCACCCTCTCAGCTACAAACATCTTTCTAATGGACAAACTGGGCAGCCCACAGATCAGAACGCACTCAGGAAAAGAAGGAAGTTATTTCCATTCTAGAAGTTCAATGCTTTCCCAACACTGAAGAGGGGACTTCCCTTGGAGAGAGAACATTTCAGGCCAAATGTGGGATAATCCTGCCCAAGGTGCTGTTTCTCTCTAGTCCCTGTTCATCAATTAAGTCCTTACAATACAAAGGAGAGCTTCTTCATTCAATTTGGCATCCCTGCACCCAGTGTCCAGCCGCCTGCTGCTGGGATGCCACCACTGGTGCCCTGTGGGCCTAATTTCTGCAGCACATAGCACAGCAGCTCTCTTTTGGTGACTTACCTGTGATGAATGCAGTCCAACAATCTAAGAAAACAACTACCAATGGATTTCAATGCCACAGCTTTACACCAAGTTACCTTTAACATCGTGAGTGATCTCCTTCTCTGAATTAGTCCCATCATGGCTGGGCTCGGTTGGGTTTTCTTCGTTGTAGTCATCTCCTTTAAAGGTGTCATAGTAGTAATCACGATCTTCCACCACTTCCTCCCCTTCTTCCTCATCTTCATCATCCTCATCTACAGCTGCTTCTGTGAAGTCTTCCAGATCTGCTTCAGTAGGAAATTCACTAAATGTCACAGCGAGAAAGGAGGGTCAGTACCAACGCCTGTGCACAAAACACAACAATCACTTTTCCCTTGTCTGCAGCACAGAAACATAGACAGGAAATAAGCTCACTTGGTTAACAGAGCCCTGAGTCCAGCCACCTCAGCGAAAGGGAAGAGTTAGTGGCTAGGGACAACCTGCAGAAAACAATGTGGCCCAGAACAACACAGAGCTGAGCACCAGGGCACTCCTGCAACCAGCTACCGCTAGAATGAAGCACGGGCTGCCTCGACTCCGGCATGGCCCCCACTTCACCCAGTAGTCAGGGACGGGCGACCCATGGCCACGGGCCACATGACTTTCACAGGTTCAAGGCAAGCACGCACCTTTTATAAATATCATAGTCGTCTTCTTCATCCTCCTCCTCTTCCTCCTCCTCCTCTTCCTCCTCTTCTTCTGACACAGCAGATTCAATGATCTTTGTCTGAGGGCAGCACACATACTCGGTGCCGTGGAACTGGTCGACTCCACAGGGCAGCAGCATGCCGTAGCTATACAAGGTCATTCCCTGAGTCAGACAGGCCTAGAAGAAACAGACCAACATCAGAACACGGCCCGCCACAAACGTGTTCACATACTCCCTGGTTCCTAAAAGAAACCCGTATCGAATCACTATGGAATGCCTTCTTTCGCAGACATATGTCTTCTGTCCAAAGTTCTAATGACATTAAATTTTAAGAATATTTACAGATTCTGCTGAACTCGCAATGGGCAAACACAATGAAAGACCAGAACTGGAGAAATTTAAGGAAAAGGGAGTGTCTTCTAGTAACTATCAACACCAGTTAAAGGTGTTCTGTGATGATTTACATTCCTCAATGGTGAGGGGACTGCTTCAGATTCTGACCAAAGAAAGACAAGTGACTGGAGAACCAACTTAATCACCTACAGGCAAAAAGCTTAAGAAAGAGTGCTTCCAGTAGAAGAATGAAATGACATCTAATTCTGTCAGTCTATCTGTCCAGACAGAGCTTTTTCTGTCATTGGCTGTCTCCACACTGCCTCGGGGGTTAGGATGGCCTTCTTAGGAGCCCTGCTGATAGCAGCCTTCAGTAACAGTCTAATATTCTAAACTTTAGGGGACTGACAGTCAAAACTACATGCTCCACAAAAACATTTATTCTTCTCCCAGACATTCTTAATTTCGAAGATACAAGTAATTGCAAACTTTGAAAAGATAAAGGAACAATAATGAAAAGACAACACTAGACTTTTCCCACCCATTCTCTTACCTCTTTGACTACAGTGTGCCAATGTTGGTGATTCTCACACACATCCATCCGCTCTTTGTGGAAAAACTGGCACTTTTCCGGAACCAGCAGAACATCGCTTACAAATTCACCCACTGGAAAAGAAAAGCCTGGTTAGAAGTGGTCACGGCTCAGGTGAGATTGACCATCAGTACAGATTATTATTACAAGCTGAAGTCCAGCCTTCATTTTCAAAGGTCACTGGATGTGATCGCTCAAGGTGAGCAGCCACAAGAGCCCATAGTCCCATTATAGCTGCAATGCTTGGGTTTTCCTTCCTCTTCCCGGACTCCAGCCCCTTAGGGTCCAGGTGCAGGGCTACAGCAACACATCACAGGGGGCAGAGATATAGGACCCCTTCTCCATCATCTCAAACACACGAAGAGCTGCTCCCCTGCCACCTCTGATTTAAAGTAATATTCCTAGCATCTTATCTCCCTGTTTCTGTCCACATCTGTTTTAATAACAAAATGCCCAGAAAACTATGACTGGGTGTTTTACTAAAATACAGCCAAATCTTACTTCAGCCCTTTGTATACCTAATGACCCTTAGACTCTAAGAGAAATCACCACTGTAATAACTGATGCAGCTGAAAATCGTCAGTGTGTGGTTATCTGCAAAGGAGAATAGGGTCCTTGCAGTGGCAACTCCGACACTACCTTAATCAGGTGACCACCTTACATCACCAGTAATAGACAATACAACATATGTATTGTTCGAAGGACATATCTCCCAGCCAGTCTATTCTGCCAAAATATGTCATTTCACTATAATCATGATAAAACAATAAGACAAACTTAAATCCTGGACTATTTAATGACACAGACTCAAAAAACATCATTGTTGTGAAATATTTTACAAAGAAAAAGACTGTCAAGCTGATCAGACATGTGATCCTATTTAAAAAGTAAATCATGAGGGCCTCCCTGGTGGCACAAGGGGTTAAGTCTTAGCACTATGAAGATACCTGCAGCCACTGCAGCACGAGTTCGATTCCCAGCCAGGGAGCTAACCCACATGGTGCAGCAGACCTCTCCTGTCTCACCTGCTGCTCCCCTCAGCAGTATATTTCAGTCAATCTGCCTGTTCTGCTCCCACTCTGTCTCTGGTGAATCCTCTCACCACCCCCAAGCCTCTGGCCTACACTCCAGCTCTTGTATGCTTAAATAAATAAATCTTTAAATAAAAATAAAATAAAAAGTAAATCATGAAAGCCATTATTTGAATACTAGGAAAACTGTCCAAAGTATGACTACTATGTTGTGGTTACATAGTAGAAGGTCATTGCTCTTAGGAGAAACAAGCTGAAATATTTAGAAGTAAATGATCATGATGTGCCAACTTATTTTCTAGTTGGTTAATGAGACACACAAAACACAATGTGATAAGTAAGGTCGAACTCTTCAAAAATAAAAAACTGGAGGAAAAGCATACATAGCTATTTTATATAAGACAGAGGTCCCTATCTTTTAGAAATATGGTGAAGTATCTTTTAGAAGTATGGTGAAAAAATGGTATCTGTGATGTGTTTTGAAATAATCAAGCGTTAGAGGCTGGGGTGCCAGTGACTCATGAATGTGCTTGATTATTAAACAGGTGGGCAACAGATACCTAAGGGTCAGTGGCATTATTTTCTCTATATTTGGGTAATTCTGTAACTTTCAGAAAATTGGATGATCACCCAGAGATTCTGATTCAGTAGATCTAAGGGAGTGCTCAGGAATCTGAACTGAAAAGGTATCCCAAAATGTTGAACTTAAATTAGGATTGGTGAATACATGAGTGAACATCAAAAGACTTTTTAAAAAATCTTTATAGTATACTTGAAATATTTTAGGATTAAGATCAAGTTTGAAATGAAAATTGGGGGCCTCCTTGGTGGCGGAAGGGTTAAGTTTCAGCACTGTCATGCTATCACCGCTGTAGCCTGAGTTTGATCCCTGGCCAGGGAGCTAACCCACATATGGCACAGCAGACCTCTCCTGTTTTGCTTGCAGCAGTGTATTTTATATTTTAGTACATCTACTTGTTCTGTACCCCACTCTGTCTCTGGTGAATCTCTCACCACCACCCCTCCACACCTCTGGCCTATACCCCAGTTCTTGTATGCATAAATAAAAATAAATCTTTAAAAAATAATAAAAAAAAATTTTAAAATAACTCCATGTTAAAATATAAAATTAAATCCCACCAATCTTCAGCTACTCCATGATTGATCCATTTGTCTAAACCTCTGAAAGCCAGAAAAGACTGAAAACCACGAATTCGAAAATAAACTAAAAAACAAACAACAACAAAAAAACCCCAAAGCCTAACTCTTTGATTCGACAATTCTGATTTGAATACACTCTCAGGAAATCATTGAGCAAGTGAATAAAGATATTCACTACAGTATAATTAATACCAAAAGAAACTAGAACCAACCTAAATGTCCTTGACCAGGGAATTAAATGATACCTACATACAAAGGAGTACCCTGGGATCAGAAGAAAAATGGCTTATATCTATATTTAGCATAGGAATTTTTCCATGATTGTGTAAGTTTTAAAAATCATTAAACAAGCAAACACACTCCATATCCCTAACCCCTCCTTCTGCAGCCTACTTAACTCCTTAAGGCCAAATTTGTCTTTTTTCCAAAGATGTATGTATCCCCCTTCCAGGAACAGCACATAGTAAATGTGCAGTAACTGTCAACTAAAAATAAAAGCAATGAACAGGAAGGCACACGTAGTATGAGCCCACTTGGAAGAAAAAAACACATTTAAAAGCACATGCATTTCCGTGTGTATCCAAAGAAAAAGACTTACATCTACACACCAGAATGCTGAGGCAAAGAAACTGGAAGTGATTTTGATCGCTTTTGCTTGTCCCAACTAAATTTTTTTAAAAAGTAAACTAAAAGAGGAACATATTTCAATCTCAGTTCTGTCATTTCCTTCATTACATTTTGCTTTTGCTATAATTATTTTTCAGCAGTTCCTAGGAAAAAAGTGACATGGGCAGATCAGCATTACTCTTTTATGGAAAATGATTTGGTCTCACTTTAGAAGTTTATTCCAGCTGTAATGGTCCTCAGTTTAATCAGCTGGAGTATAACAAATAATGGTCATGGTTTCCCAAGTCACTGGACAAATAGAAACTAATACTTTCTTTGCTATTTGATTTAATAAACTGATCAGTGAATATGGCAATTTAGCAAGACCTAACCTACAGGAATTCATTTAAGCTGAATTTATGATTTGTCTCCATTTTTGACCCTTTCTTTATGACTTTTTCTTTCATACCAACTTTTCCCTAAGAAAGGCCTTGTTTACCACTGTATCGTCAGAGCTTTTTCAGACTTACTAAAATTCCTTAGAAATAACAAAGTCTTTGGAGAAGCCTGCAACACCTACATTCACACGTGTAAAGAGACCTACTATAGAAGTACTCCCAGGAAGAGTATGTACTTTATGCGCTTTTGGAAGCCAGGCTCAGTTTGGTTAGTTTCTTTTGGTGAGAGAAAGCCTTCTGTAAAAACAGTAAATCAAGAGAAGCACCCTGACTTCCCAATGCAAGTTTTTGTGAGGTCTAGTAGCCACCCCTAGAAGATGCCTTTGTCAACAGGGCTCTGAGAAGTTAAAGATTCAGAATAATTATCAGGAGTAGAAATAGACACTTTGCCCAAGGGGTTCACACTGGGATTGGGGCGATCTGCTGATGGGCTATTGAGATTGAAAGGTAGAAGACAACATGCAAGTGGACACCTGTATGGATGAGTGAGCTGCTCCAAGATAGAAGGTCCCTTCAGCGTGGTGGCCGAAGACCATGCCGCAGAGCTTCTGAGAAGCGACAACTTTCTCTGCTAGTTTCACACCACAGCAACATTCTCTGTCCAAATCTCCATCCAAAAATAGTCAAAATCAAACAGCCATGGGCTTACAACGCTCTCTTCTTTTAGTACAGGAGCTAGTCTATATATAAATGTCAGAGATGACTAATTTCTTCCCTCAAAATACCAACAGTTTTGCTGCTTCATACAGCACCAACTCTGTCCTACTAGGATCATCCTACCTACCTAAAGTTTTATAAACAGGCGCAATTAGTGTCAATTTAAAATACAAGGTTCACTTTGAGGGTACGAAAGATTGAACTGTAACTTTTTACCAAAATATGCAAAATATCAGGTAAGAGTCATGCAGATGGTTAAGCTTGGACTGAGGACATGGTAGAGCTGAGTAAACACAGACAACACAAGGAATTCACGAGCAGGCTCAATGCAAATACCACTAGTAACCTAAAGTCATTCTCAGACTGCTCTCAAGTATGCTCATTGAGATACCATCCCCTCAACCTAGCAAAAACAACAAAAATAGTGGCCAAAGGACACATCCAAACAAATGAGTAGAAGTACCAACCTGTTCACCCCATTTCCTATTTCCTCACCCCTCTGACTATGCTTTGGGCTTGGTAGGCAGTGATAGCTTAACGGCACATCAGGGTAGAAGCTAACCATATCACGACCATCTCTTTCCTGCAACATGTAGTGATAAACATAACAACAACAACAAAATACCCAGCGCTACTCAGAATATGGTTAACAACCAAACAGAGTCAGAAGGCTGTTGAGGGTGAGGGCGTAGTCATGGCCAAATGTCTAGGCATGTTGAGGCAGGCAGAGCCACCTCTATTGCCAAGAAATGAAACCAGACTGGCAAGCCAAGGATTAAAATTCAACCAATCACCACTTGACACAGCTATCAACCAATCAGAAATGCACTGACTGAAAACCTCATTTGCATAAAGCAGACCTAGTCCTGCAGCTTTTGCCTATATAAGCACACTCTCCTCCAGCTCCTTGGCCATTCACAGCTCAGGCACTCCAGTAAAACTCCAGCTGTAACCTGGTTGCTGTAACTCAACCAGTTGATACCACAGATAAGTGTATTCATCTTAATAGATAAAAAAGGACTCATTGTGGTTATTTTAGTAAATAAAATATATAGCATTCACACTTCTAACTATCCATTTTTAGTACAATTTGCATGTTAAAAGAATTGTATATGATCACATAACTCCATGAATGCACTAGAAACTATATTTTTAAATGGGTAAATTATATAGTATGTGAAATAGGTTAAAAAATAAGCCTTTTTTTAAGAATCACAACGACTGCTCAATTATAGGGACTATTGAGTAAACATACTAAGGATAATGGAATTGGAGAGTGTCAATATGAGTTCACTGTTTTTTATATACAAGAATATGTTTATATGTACATATTTATCTGTCTGCTGAGTGGGCTTAGAAGGAATAACATTGTAATAAAACTTAATGCCCAGATCTTGCTTTCTAAATACCATTCCCCACTAACATCTGGGCTTCTTGGCGAAATGCCTGACTCCACAGGTGGGGTAGGAAAAATATAGGATGAGTATGGAAGGGCATTCGTGTTGAGGAGCATAATTAACATGGAAAAACTCCAGATGCGTGCTTGCCTTATAGGCTAGTGTCTGGGATTTCATACTGGTGGAACTTTCACTATGGCCCTGGGATGGCAGCTTTCTGTAAGTTTGCTATGGCTGAAATAAGGAAGAAGGCATGTGCAGATTTCTACACAAATCATGATTCCATGAAGGATTTTGAGGAGATGAGAAAGCTAGCTGGTATCTTTCAGAATGCAAAGTAATTTTGGAATATAAAGAATTTCTTCCATGGGAGTTTGTCACTGACCTGTGTGTTACTAAACTATGAAACATGAGTATTCGGGCTAAAGAATAGTTTTTCTTGGGAAATAAATCATCAACTCCGTGTGTGTGTGTGTGTGTGTGTGTAGGCTCATCATATATATGATATATAACATTTTTGTTGTACCAAAAAAGTAGTTTTCAAAAAATGACAGAGATATGAACCAGCATGAAGGAGCTGCCATTGAACAAGCCTAGACAAGAGTCCTTAATGAAGTTAAGAGGAGGCAGACACCATCTTAGACAAGAGGTAAAAGTTATCACTGGTAATGAAACAAATTGACATCATTTAACTTCTAATATGATATGCAGTGACAACATTTTTGTGATGGCCCCCTCAAAAATGCAGAAAACAAAAGGATCATAAGACAAACCCAAATTTTGAGGAACCATACAAAGTAACCAGTCTATACTCTTTAGAAAGATTAAGGTCATGAAGATAGGAAAAGGCTACACAGAGAACCAAGTGCAAATAAGATCTTGAATTAGATCCTGATGTAATGGGAACAGGCTAAACTAAAACTAGATCTGTAGATGACATAGTGGATTAGTAATAATCTTCTGATTTTGATGAATATACTATAGTATATAGGAGATTGCCCTTGTTCTTAGAAAATATTCACTGATGTATTAAGGGATAAAAGGTCACCATGTCAGCAGCTTAAATGATTCTCAAAAGCAGGTGGGGGGGGGGGCGGGTCATAGACAGATGATGGATTGATTTTTACCATATTAGTCAAATATAGTAATATTGGAAAAGCTGAAGTCTAAAGAAAGGGTATATAGAAGTCCTTTGAACTATTTTTGCGACCATTTATAAAACTCACATTAATTTTAAAAGACAAGAGTAATTCTAAAAGATAATAACCAAAAGGTTTTCTATGGAGCCTATGGAAAGAAGAGGTGGTGTGGTCAGCCCTGCATGGAGGAGGTGTGTAGACAGTAAAGCCTTCTATTTCTTAAAAGATGACAAGGAAGAACCAGCAGTTTTTCTTTCCTATGATCTACCTCCCTTAACTCCAGTCACTGGGTCCCTTACTAGCTTAGGCTCAGGCAACTATATTTATTTTATTTATTTTTTTTAAAGATTTATTTTTGCATACAAGCTGGGGTGCAGGCCAGCGGTGTGGGGTGGCGAGAGGGTTCACCAGAGACAGAGTGGGGAGCAGAACTGGCAGGTGGACTGAAATACACTGCTGAGGGGAGCAACGGGCAAGGCAGGAGAGGTCTGCTGTGCCATGCGGATATCTCCCTGGCCGGGCATCGAACCATCGAACCGCAGCAGCTGCAGACAGCTCCACAGCAGCGCTGCGCTTAACCAGTTGCGCCACCTGGGAGGTCCCAACTATATGTATTTTAAAATACCAATGGATTGGTCTATTCACTGGCAAGAAGCTGTTGAAATGGTTACTAGTGTAAATACAAATAAACGTCTGAATTAGCTAACATTGAAGACTGAATAATGATGTTTTATTCAGTTACCAAAATGCAAAGAAGATACTGAAGAGTTTATGGGCAAATTGTCTTTTAGCCATTTAATTAATGACAGTATCATTTCGCTGTTAGGTTCTATAACACACTTAAATATTCCAACTATAGTATTTGGAGAAAGGGGAAAGCAGTTCAACGAAGTTTGCATTGTGTACCAGCAATGGTAGCAGTCTTGACTTGTAATCATCATTAAGCCCCTACCTCCATTCTAGACACAGCCCACATGCTGAGGAGATAAGTGAAGCAGGGTGCCTGCTTTCAAGATGCTTACAATGTAGTTGGAAAAAAGACACATAAACAGACCATCACTGTGCACTGTGATAGGTGCAATGGAAACAACACAGCAGCCCTAGGTGTCTCTTAATTTTTTCACAGCAACCCCCTGCCAAAAGAAATCCCAGAAGTTACTTATGTCCAACAACTTTTAAAAAAGATTTATTTATTTATGCACACGAGAGCTAGGGTGTAGGCCGGAGGATGAAAGGGGTGGGGGAAGGGAACTCACCAGCGACAGAGTGGGGAGTAGAACAGGCAGATTGACTGAAATACACTGCTAAGGGGAGCAGCGGTCGAGACAGGAGAGGTCTGCTGCGCCATGTGGGAAGGTCCCTGGCCAAGGAGCGAACTAGTGCTGCAGTGGCTGCTGACAGCTTCATAGTGCTAAGACTTAACCCCTTGCGCCACCAGGGAGGTCCGTATGTCCAACAACCCAATGAGGATACTTCCTAACATCTCACTGCATAATTCCTTCAACTTTCAACCCACTGAACACATCTCTCTCATTTCCTCTGCTATAGCAATTTTGGTGTGATGCTGGCTTTTTATCACAGGAAACGCTAAAGCACAGCTCCACAAAGATATGAGGTCACTGAAAGGAAAGGAATGATCTGATATTGAAACTGAGTACCCCCAGCTAGTAGTTTACAGGATGTCTGACAGATGTTTCCCTTGAAAATCAAAAATATCCTGCAATGTCCCTATGCGTTTGTTGCAACACCCTTGGTGCAGCAGTTTGGGAATTATGAATATAACCATACTTAAAAGAAAAAATAAGGCTGGCTTGAAAACTGACCACGTGTGGGGAGATAAGGGTCTCTAAGATCTCTAGCTCAGAGTTTTGGAAGGGTAACAGCAAATGACATAGAAGATACAGGAGGAGGACCAGGCTGCAGTCTTCAGAGAAAGATGCAAAAGGAAACTACTGCCAAGTACTGTTTCTCTATTGTCTACAAATAGTCAAGAACATTCTTGTCCACAGGTTCACACTACTGCTAGATGCTCAGTTTTAAAGTAAATGGTATTAAGCACAGGCAATGTCCCTCCTTTCCCCTTCCGAATACTTTAAAGCAAAGCAATTGCTATGTATTTTAAATTTTGTCAGGTGCTAACTCTTTCCTTTATTGTGCTACATGTATTCCATTTTAAAAAGATTTTTAATGAAGGCAGGGAGGGTAAAAGTTACTTTAACAGCAAATATTAAGTACATCTTCAGAACTACGATGCATATCCATGTTAATGCTATATCCATGCTAATCCTACGATGGATCATCTAAAATCAATAGTTTTAAGCTTCTGTGATCAAATCTGTTTCTGAATCATCCAGATATGTGAGTGTAATTCAGATTATCAATGATGACTGGTTAGGATGAATACATTAAACAAATAAAATAAGCATCTGAAGCAACAACTGTTCTGGGTAATAAAATGTCACAGTTTTACTCAAGGTAGCTCTGACCAGCCACACAAATATAAGCACCCTTACCAGACCTGAACCCTTCATGACGGCTGGTGGCATGGGACCTGGCCCCAGCACCCCTAACTGTCCCCTTGGCAGCTTAGGAGTCAGTCACTTCTGAAGAGTACTATTGTCTGACTAATTCAGGACCTTGCCGTGTGTGGGATGAAGTAGGGGTAACAGAAGACTGTGCTGTGGCTATTACAATGCCACTTACTATTCTGACTGCAAGCCAGTCACTCGGGTGGCCTGCTCTGGCAGCAGCGTTCTTGTTCAGGGCCAGGGGAAAAGGTTCCTCCTTAAAAGACAGAAGGATGCTCACAATGACAAGGAGAACCAGTGACCCTCAGACATGTCAACTGCTGACACCAGAAAACAGTACTCAATTGAGAAAGTCCCCCAATGAATTCCTACAGCTTTCAGATTCCTAACAGATGTAGCTACTTCACATGAGCCAAGGAAAGAGTAAATTCGAAAACGAGGGACCTGCACTTCCCTGGCGGTAACTACGAACTCCTCCAGGACACTCACCAAGACACTTGAAAGGTATCACAATGTGGCTCTTGCACTCCTTCTTGTCCCTCCGGCACCAATTGTCAACATTAACTGCCTGGTTTGCTTCCATCACATTCGTGATCTGTAGCTCTGGATACATCTGCAAGGGAGAACACGCCCAATAAATTGACACTGTCCCTAATAAATAACCACCACTTACAAATAAGGAGGACAGTCTGTGTTTATTCAGCTTCACCATTACCCTGTAGAAATGTGAAGTTCTATTCTGCTGCTCTGGAGTCAACTGATCTCATCATGTAAACAGACATGGGCACTGGCTTTTGACAGGTAGATTTCAGACCACTTCTAATGTGTTCTATCCTTAAAAAGAAATCTTTACTGAAGGACCTGCAAAAGCAGCTGGCTTGCAGCCGCAAACAAATCAGGTATCAAGCCTACTTGGGAGTTGAGGGTGGAGGTAAACAGCTGAGTCCAGAACTCAAACATTTCAGAAGAAATTTTGTTAATAAAAGTACAGAATACGTCAACCCTGGCCATATATACAGTCTTGGTAAGAAGTTAAAACATATCATGTCCTTTGCAAAGCCAGGTTTTGATGCTAAGTTGAATCAGTTGTGAGATGATCATTTACAATACCGGTGGCTTTCTACAGCAGATAGAAAACACAAGCATACACATGACATGTTTTGCTTCACATCTTCCCACAACAAGCAGGAAGCCAAGAGGACCAGGCAGTGTTTCTCTGGTACTTGCCAAGCTTCTGCAGCACTCCTCCCTAAGAGAACTGTTGAGCCTCCAGCCTCGGACTCATTGGACACATCATATACTTAGAAACAAGAGGGCTGCACACCAGTCACTCGCCACTTGATCTCAGGTCAAAAGAGAAAGCGGAGAGTATCTACTTTTAAGGTAAGTAGGTTCAAACTTGACCCAGAAAAAAAGCAGTTTTAACTTTCTGGCAACTCTCTTACCTCCTGACAGTACTGAAGAACTTCTTCTTTTGTTCCAAAGCAGCTCTTAGTGCCTGTTGGGTCAGGTTCCCATTTCCCAGTCTGAATGTTCACATGCATATTTAACTTCCCACAAAGCATTGCAATTTGAGGCTCCGCGACAGCAAATCCTGTTCCAGCATTGGCTGCAAGAGCCTACACCAAAGGGGGAAAAAAGAATATTTTTACTCCAAAGAGGCCAGGACAAAGGCATAGCCCTTCACTCTTCTGTGACAGAGATGATCGCTTAAGAATCTTTGTTATTTACCACAGCTTCATAAAGAAATCCTTTCCCCAGGAGCTATTAAAAAACAAACAAACAACTACAACTAAAAAAACCTCTGAAAGTATGAGATCAAAGTGAAAGGTCGATGGAAAATCTAACCCTGGATTCCCAACTGGATACTTCTGACCATAAACCAGCTGTCGGTTTTAATATAAGTTAATCTCCTTTCCATTCCTTGATTTACCAAAGAACAAAAATATAGAATAGCTCAAAGTTCCAGTAATTTTACTGAATTCATTCACACAACAAAATTTCACTAAGTACTGTTGCAAAGCAAGTGCTCAATGCTTAGGACACAAGAGTGAGTGCAAAGCAACGGCCCAACCCACTCTCCTGGGGCTTCTAGTCTAGCGCAGGAGTCCAGGAGTCGCTCCTCACACAGAAAGCACGCTCACCTCCCACTGTGTAAAGAAGGAGCAAACCACAGTGCCAAAGCACCATACAAAAAGGGGTTCCAACTTATGACTGGGTAGGGAGGTGGCTAGGGAAACTTCCTACAGAGATTGACAATTGCGCAGAGATTTGACATCACATGCACTGTGAGGTAGGGTGTGGTTGGAGAAGGTGGATAGGCTCCCAGCAACACAGACCAGAAAGGATTTTGGTCTTTGTCCCTGGAAGTGCTGAGAGGTTTTATGCACAAAGTTAATGTTTTCAAAATGCAGCATCGATGCTTCCTCTGGCTGCACAGTGAGAAACAGACTGAAAGGAAACAGAGTGTAGGAAGGGGGAGGGCTTGGGAAGCTGAAGCTGCGGAGGCCAAGAGTGAGGTAATGGCGGCTTGGGCCAAGGCAGTGTGGTTGAGAGACAGAGTGAGGAGATCACAGAGCAAAACGGGCAAGACTTGGAGATGAATTAGCCAGAGGGAAGAGGAAGGTGTCAAGTCTGGCTGCATTACTCAGTGATAGCCAATTCTTGGGAACAATTCTAAAAGGGATTTCATCTCATGTTAGGTTAAAAAAAAAATCAACTATCTCATAAAATTCGTCTTTGGCCAGTGTCCTTTTCTTTAAGAAAAGGTGGTAGTCATTAATAGCTCACAAATCACAGGGAGAAACAAGACAAGCATTATGACAGGAAAGGTCCCGCAAAGCCTTGTGGCCTAGAAAACACAGACATTCCTGTATCTCGAAATAAGGCAATGTGGAAGGTCACTGCCACCATGGAACTCTGTAGTATAAAAATCCTTCAAGATAAAAATTAGGTTTTTTAAGTGTTAAAACTTGGGGGGTAGGGTTAAACTGCATGTTCTTTTTTTTTTATTATTATTGTTATTTATGTCTTTTACATTTTGTATTCCCCTTGGGCAGCCCACCACCAATTCACCCGTGATCCATCTCCGTGGTCCCCTGTATTCTCCTCTCTTCCATTTTGTGCCCTTATCCCCCCCTTTCCCCCCCCCCCCCCCCCCCCCCACCGCTGAGTGTCTCTCTCCCACCCGGCCTCCCTATAGTCCTGTTATGTTCTTTATAAGAAGAGCATTAATGTGAAAGCATTTTCCTATTAAGAAAGGGCAGATCTGAGTTTTAAAATAATGGGAAAATTTGTACTTTCTAGCAACTCTCACTTATCTGCGCTGATGGACTACACAGATGTGAACATCCTTCAATCATGAGATTTGGTTATAAATACATTATCTTTTCCAGCACAAATTTACCATCCTAAACGTATTTTGCTTAGGAGCTTATTACAACTTGTCTGCTTTTTACTAGTGGAAGAGAAGAAAGCTCAAATACTTGTTGGATAGCTGGGAAAAGCTAATTTGGGATTTAAATGTTGCCAAGATCAATGAGGGTTGAAGAACACAAATCCAGTGAGAACAATTAGCACCTTTATTAACAAGAGGTGATTGTAGACCTACTGTGATAATTATTAACATCGAAGGCAAATCCTATGCCTTCAGTGTAACTGCAGATAAGCTATAGACTGATACAAAGTCCTGTCTTCCCCCAAAGAAAGAACAAGCATTTAAGGGTATCTGTTGCAAGGAACACACACCTATTACAGGTACTCTGATGCTGTTTGATTCAAACAAGTCATTAAAAGGTATCAGGATGCACAAGACAAACGTGTTTTATTATCACACTGAGTTCAAGATGTAAAAACAAAATGCCACTCCCACTGGCCATTCTTTTGGGAGCCATATCTAAAGAAAGACTATGGCTAGAAAGGAAAATGGGTACATATAAATGAGTCAGACAGATAAAAGCAAAGAAACCTCAGGGACACTTCTGTGTGCTAAAAGCAGTAGTACTCTCCCCATACAATATCCTTCCTACTTCCAAAGTCCAGACAGGAATGAAAAAAATCCAGGAAGACATAATAAATATGTAAGAAAGCCAAATCAACAGGTCATAAGGAAAGCATTTCCTAAGCCCGCTTTAGGAGAGACCACTGTTTCCAGCTAAAAATTGTTGAGCATTATTTCCTCAAATCTCTCTATGGCCGTGTATATATTAACATGAAAGGCAACTAATAAACAAACAGGATTTTGGGTGTGATAGCTAGTTTTTCACAAGGGGAAGGGGGTATTAAGAAAATATTTACCTGCTAAATTCCAAAAATGAATACAGGTAAGAAACAGTGTCAATTACTTATGTGAGCCTCCTAAGCCACAGCCATGGAGGGGTCAAAATCACGCAGGTGGCCATTTATCAGCACCAAAGATTATCTTCCACATGTTACTCATTATGGTTGTTGGCTAAAAGACCACAAGAGTTCCAACTGGATAAATGTTCAGTTTATGGGTCAACCACGGAGGGCAATACATCAGTGGTAAGTGCATTTGATCTTTGTGCTGAGATGGTCAGCGTTACCTTCCCTAAAGAGAATCTGAAATACCAGAGGTTAAAGCAACAGGAAGAGGCAGCTCGGCAGCAACAGTTCCTCACATCAGTTACCACCAAGAGAAAGGAGAGTAACTGGAATCATTCCAGACAGCTAATATGCTGTAGTGATTCACTTTTGAGTTCAGAAAGATTAATCCTTGTGGTCATAAGAGACTCTCAAGAAGGTATCATCTGAAACATAAAAAGCCTCAGTGGGCCATGTCTAGGAATCAACTAATCAAATATATCCCAACCTTACCTAGAGTATAAGAGGATCATTTCTTCTGTGATGTTTGTACTTCTTTACTTTGAAAATGCTCTTATTTAATGTGCTCTCCGTTTTCTTAAGCACACACCATGCCTTGATCCATTACATCAACACATAAATCAATCTGTTTCCTAATCTAACATGTTACAAATGGGATTTCACTGCCAAGTCAGCACTTTTGATATCCTATGAACCTAGAATCCTCTACGAAAGAAAATTAATGCCCCGTGCTTTGGCACTTAAGCCAGTCCTTGTGATCTATGCACATTGCAGCACTTTTAAGGCTTTGAAAACAAATTGCATCAATTGCTTTCCTAGTCGAGTGCTTCCATTTTACTTAATAATTCATTCTTAATAAGAAATTCCATTTTATTAATTTGGCTCAGGGAAAAAAGTTTAGCTATCCAAGCACAGAAAATTCAACTTGGTAAAAAAAAAGTGCTTCCACAAGGCAAGGATGTCCACTCTCACCATTACTTTTCAATATAATACTGGAAGTCCTAGCCAGAGCAATTAGACAAGAGAAAGACATTCAAGGGATTCAAATAGGAAAAGAAGAAATTAAACTGTCTCTATTTGCAGATGATATGATAATATATGTACAAAACCCTAAAAAATCCATAGAAAAACTACTCAAAATAATA
>PVIJ01007449.1:0-82447 GCA_004024925.1 Scalopus aquaticus | reverse complement strand
AACCAAAACTAACAGACACCCTACCAACTGGGAAAAGATCTTTGCACACAATACATCTGATAAAGGACTGATAACAAAAATTTACAAAGAACTCACACAACTCAACAAAAAAAAAGCCAATAACCCAATCAAAAAATGGGCAGAAGAGCTCAAAAGGCACTTCTCCAAAGAAGAAAAGCAAATGGCCAACAGATACATGTGTACAAACTTTCAATCAGACATAAGCTAATGCTTTTCTGTATTTTTCTTCTTGTCTGCTTCTTCCTACTTTGGTTCAATGATGAATTTTAAGCTTTACAGATAACAACTCAAAATAGTTTATAGAGAGTAAGAACTTCAGATTATGATATATTTTGAATGTTAGAAGTGACTAAGTTTAAAAGAGATAGAGAGTTATAGTTGGGAGAAAGCTGCAAAGGAGGAAGAAATGCTACTTGTGTAATTTATCTTTGAAAATGAATCAAGTAGGCAAGAGGATCGAGATTCTGTAGAATACTAGTCATTTCCCATTGCAGAAGGATTTCTCAGTAGATGCATGCAACTTTGATTTCATCTTACACTACTAAGTAATTCTAGTGAACCAGATGCGTAACATTCCTCAATGGGTGCTATTTTATGCCAAGTTAAGGCTTGTGTTTTAGCTCTAACTCCCTAGTAGAGCCTCTCAGTCTGCTTCCTTTTATACAGAGAAGAGAGAAAAGACTGGACAGAGGTGTACCAATCACTAGATGTTTGCGGTGTTCTCTGAGGTAGTGATTGCGTCCCCACTTTACATAGCAGTAAGGTGAAACTTGGAGCTATTCAGTGAGTGTCAAGGTTTACAGCTAGACTAATGGCAAGACTAGAATTCAAATACGGGCTTCGGAATGAATTTCATAAAAATAATGAGTACCAACATGCCTTCTGGGCCTCTAGAATTGTATTTTCTTGTGATTTTAATTAATAATAATAATAATAATAATAATAATAATAATAATAAAACCATGGACCAACAGAAAATTACTTAGTCACTGCCTTTGCAGACTCTCGCTCTTCCTTGGGAGATTTTGGGTGACTTTTCTCCTCCCCTTCTGGAAACTTTCATTGGGTTTACAAGTGCTGGGTATTCTCCAGTGTCACTGACCTCAGCAATAAAATGGAGGAAATAAAAATGTAGAAAAATATACAAGATGAAAAAGTAGAGGAACATTCTCTCACAGTGTAATCTAACGTATCATTGGAACAATCTTACTATGGTGAATCTGAGAACAAAGAGAATGGTTTTTCATTGAGAAATAAAAGTCCTTTTTCTTGTAGAATATTTTAAAAAATAAACCTTTCATTACCCTAGATATTTCTTGAAATGAAAATAGTTCATATTAAGTCATGTCATGAAAAAAGTATTTCAGTAGTCCTTGAGAGTTTACCTATTTTCCATTCAAACATTAAAGTGATCATTTAATCTTACTCACAATTCCCTTAACTCTCCCTAAATAATTGCTTTGGTGATTTTAGCTTAACCTTGAAATAGACTTGGATCTGTTGTATATTTGACTTCATTTAAAAGAGAAAAGCAGTTTTAAAGTACTAGAGACTTCAGTCATTTAAGGACTTTGCCCTTAGTTAGAGAAAAGAAGTGTCTAGGAGCCAGAACTAGGGGCTCTAGGGGAACTAGGGGCCTTAGGGATCAGATCTAACAGTGATAATAGCACCTGTTACATATGTGCTACTTAATATAAGGACATCAGACAATTTCATATGTAAGTGCCTCAATTAATCTTCATAGTGGCTCTTTAAAATAGGCAAACTATCAGGGTGTTTTGTTGTTGTCGTTGTTTGTTTGTTTTTGAGTCAAGGAAATTGAGCCTTCAAGACTTACCCAAGGTCACACAGCTAAAGAATAATGCCAGCTAAGGAATGTAAGTTTCCAATTCATTTGTCTCTCATAAGAGGCAAGGATTTATTGAGATAAACTCTTGTTAGAAATATTTGCCAAGGCTCATACACAGTCTGTGATTGTAACAGGGTTTTCCTGTGTTTAAGACTGGGTGTTCCCTGGGTTTGTAACAGTATTGGTAGAAATGGAGTATGAGTTGTAATAATGAAAATCTGAATTCTTTCACATACAACTTGGAGCTTTCAAATGAGCTAAATGTATATGAGTCAACAGTGTATGAATAAACTGGTCTACTTAATGTCTACCTAGCTTGGACCTGTGGGTTATGGAATAAATCAGAAGCTGCCTAAATAAAAGTGGAATAAGGGAGAGTTGCAAAAACTAAACAAATAAGATGCCACTTAGTGTGATGCAGTTGTGGCTAGAACAGCCATAAAGTGTTTAGAATGAATATACTATCAACAATTTTAGAAGCACCTTCCCATGTTAACTTTTTGTCAAAATAGATTTTGAAATCTTTAATCATTCATTCTTTTGTTCATTTATTCATTCAACAACTATTTTCAGAATATCCCCTTGATGGAAATCACTGTGTTAGGCCCCCAAAGAGTCAAAGAAAAGGCATCGTCCTGAGATGCTCACAGACTGGTAGGTTTAAGTGTGTCATAAATAGAGACACTCAGAAACTGGGTGTGAGCTTCACAAAGGTCTAGAATTCACCTTATGATAGACACCAAGTTTATCTGCCTCCAAAATTTTTAAATATTTTATTTCATTGCAGTTTGAATTTTCAGTGCTTTATATTTCAAGAGATATTACAGTCAATCTAATTTGTGAGAAACCTAGTTATTGAGACATTAATTTAGCAAGAATTTGTCAAATGCGTAATATGTCCCTCGTCCTCTACTCGGTATTGCAATTACAGAGATGAAACCAGTAGATTTCTTGCCTTAATAAATTGTCATTCTAATAGGAGATAAAAAACAAATATAATCCTTAACCTGCCACTTACTAGTTGAATGACCTTTCGCAAGAAGCAACTTAATCTCAAGAGTTTTTATAATAATAACACGATAAAGCCTGAAAAGCAGTAGAGCCGCACATAGTAAGAAGCCTTTATGATATTGCCACTGTTGGTTATTATGAGAGAAGTGGGAGAGGCACATGGAAGTCAGAGGGGCCACTTTGCCTTGGGAAGGACTCAGTCAGGACAGGCTTCCTGGGGGAGGTGCCATAGCAACAAGACAGTGTAAATCCCAGGCAGACAGTGTAGGAAAAAAAAAAATGAGGCATGGGACGGACAACTGCCACACTTGAGGAGATGCAGGGAGGTAGCATACCAAGATGGAACATAAAATAGGGAGAGCATACGTCTGAACATCCCTGAAGTAGGCTGGAGAGGTGTGAAAGGACTGGGTGCTAAGTGGTTGCAGAGGGAGATGTTGCTTGCAGCCAGGAGCAGAAGGTTTGCATTTAAGAAAGGTACATGACCCCAAATGGTCCAGTGAGAGCTCAAGCTCATTTTGCCCTGTTCTCTCTGAGGTTCTTGGATTAAATATTTTACACAATCTTTTACTTTAAGGAAAATAAGAACCATTTTAAAAACCTGAAAGACAATTAAAAGTCATGTAGAGCATCTGCCTTCCAGCATGAAATGTTATGCATAAAAAGAGGAAGTTTCTACATTCTTATCTAGAGAAAACTAGAAAATTAATATTCTGCTTTCATCCAGTGAATACCATAGGAGTAAGTCAAGTATAAAATTTGTACGTTCCTAGTAATATCTTTGATTATGTTAAGAGAAATTAACCTATCTGTGATAAATGTGCAGGGGATAGGGAAGGTTTAGCTGTGCACAGTCTAAACCAAAATCCCTTCTCTTTAAACACACCCGATATGGCCAGGACCTTACTCAGTGAAAGCCTACAATCTGGAATTGTGTAAAACTCTCTTTTTACCCCATTTTCTTTTAGAATTAAAATTGAATCTTTTTTTGTGGTGTCAGTAAAAAATTAAAAAAAAAACCAAACGTAAAACGAAGTAGTCTCCTTTTTCTGAAGTATGAAGCTACAACACTTTCGCTGTCTTTAAATTCTGCAACAGGAGAACTGTCCAAGGAGCTTGCTTGGCCCGTAGAAAACATGTTTTCTTAAATTTTCTTATTTTGGCCTTATAGGGTGTTTTCTTAAATGAAAAATGATCACAGTTAGCATGCCTGACCCTTGTTGGCCCGATCATCTTACGAAGAGTAATAAAGTTGTTATGGCAGAGCAGCCTGGAAAGAATGTCAGCTCTCTTAGTTCAAAGATGCTTAGTGACCTCGGCGCACGCGCTAAGTCGGTGGCGAAAGAACAATTGAGGGCTAAGTATGTTGTTTGTTAACTGTGGCAGAGTAACCAGTACTTTTTTCGGCATCCATGGGTTTTCACTTCCTTCTTGGGAAGAATCTCATCTTGGTGGGAAGTATAATTATCCTTGCATATGTCACTCTGGGAAGAGAACGTGTGTCCGTAATCATTGAAAGGAAATACCCTAGCGTGGTAAGAGTCCATCTTGGCTGGCCTGACGAGGTTTAGCAGCTGCTGCCAAGACACCGTGAGCGGGGGTGGCCTGGCTGGATTACCAGAAGCCTTGCTGGTGTTTGGATACGACAGTGAAAGCCACACATTCCTATGCATCGATAGCTCTCTTATACAAGTCTCCTACTCAGTCACTAGTTACATTTTTATTTTAGTTCATAATAATATAGATAAAGGTGTTAGGTCATGCAGACACTAAGTGGTGGGGTAGGTATTGGGCGTCTTTATTTTTTTTCTCCTGTTAGACTAGTAAGTGGTAGTAGTCCTCCCTGTATAAAATTCAGATTGGTTCAAAAGAGGAAATAGAGAATGGTCTCCCTCTCTTCTTTGTTCCTCAAAACCTAATTATCCTCCTTGGAGTTACCAGTGTTACAGTTTTCTGGATGCCTTTCCAGAAGTAATCTCCCTCATTTGCTCTCGATGTCTATCTCCTTGCTTCTTGAGGGCAGTGATAGTGTTTGGCAGTAGGTGTGGTAAAACTACTTGGCAACCTTAGTTCAGACATAGAACTGATGTTGAAAGCATGAAGTTATTGAGGGAGGGGTGTATATAACCCTACTTGATAATAAAATATTAATTTAAAATATTTTATAGTAGAAAATATTTTTATTACATGTCTTATTTCACAATCTAGAAAACAGATAAAACATGTATTATTATGACCGTTTTATAATTGATAAAACTGGGGTGAAGAGAAAGTAAATGTCTTTCATTATGTTTTACAGCTGATCTATGGCAGAATTAGAATAGTGATTCCCTTGTGTTCAGACATCCGTCTAGTGCTGCAAACTTGATTATAGGGGTATTCTTCATTACTGTTTATTTTGAATTATAAATGGAATCTGTTCTGATTTTAGAAATATTTTTACCTCTCACCTTCAGTTGGAAGTATTGGAAGAAGCAATACTTGAAAGGGTTGTTGAAGTGCTATACTGAGAAAATACCTCATTATTACTGATCTCTAGCCCTCCTCTGTGCCAGGCCTTGTGCTAAGTAATTTTGGATGTCAACTTAATGCTACAATAACCTTGTGAGGAACATTTTTCTCAATATTTACAGTTGAGGAAAGTGAGACATGAAGAGATGAATAAATTGCCAATGGCTTTACAACTTGAAAGTGGTAAAACTGGAATTCAGATCCAAATATGTGCCCATTTCTGCCAAGCAGTGCTGCCTCCCCAGATAAAGTGGCCAGAGCAAAAATAATTATCTTCCCGGGACAGGTATTTTATTTACTTAAAGGCTAGCAAATACATATGGGTCTTGATTATTAGCAATTATTAAAAGATTATAAAGTATCGGATTCTAGTGCCAGATTCTGTTAAGAATACTATTGAATGTTAAAGAAGTAAAAGCTTGTTTTTGGCTTTTAGAATGTTACCATCAAGTTGAAAGCATAAAAGTAACACAGATCGTCATCAGAACATAACATGATCGCAAAACCGCACTCGGAAACATAGAATCAGGGAGTTTGAAGTTAGAGAGGCCTGGGAGGTTATTTAGAGGCTCCATCCAAGCCTGAAGTCATCCTTTTCCCCCTGATTTGTGTGTCAATGATACCACCAGCCTCCCAAGATACCAAACCCACAGATGTGAAGTTCTAGTACATTCCTTCCACTCCTTCAATCTCCAGTGTCCTGAAGAACAGCCTTGCAAAGTAAATTAAAGTGACCATTGATTTTGTACCTTCTGTCATCCACAGAAAATGTAATAAGCTCATGTTTTTTCACATCTATCCCCAACCGTGCTGGCCATGCTTCCCCTAGTTCTTACGCTATCAAATCTGGGCTGAAAAGGAGACACTATATCAGATTCCTGCATCCCAGTCTCTGTGCAGTCCAGGACAACAAACACTCAGCAGGTCCACGAGCTCCCCTAAACCACAGCTCTCTTGCCACTCCCGTGGTGAGGGCTGCAGCAACTCATTTCTGCAGAGGTCCCTACTTAACTGTTACTCTGCCTCCTGAAAGCTGTGCTGGTCTTCTCTCCTTCTCCATACAGACCAGGTTCATGTGCCTACCTCTGTGGTTTTTCCTTAGGGTAGTATCTTCACCTCAATGCCTTCCTACCACAGAGCCATATGGTCGAAGGGGCACTGGATTATGTTGTTTGTGAAGTGGGGAGCTGAGTCAACCTGAGCATCTGTCACTGATAGATGTGGTGGAAACACACCATGGTGTCTGTCTTTTGCAGCAACAATGGTTCTGCTTTCAGTGCGGTGAAATAAGCTTCTTCCTTGACAATATGCCCACAAATACCTCAATCTCAGGGAAGAAAAAATCCTAAAAACAACTCTCTGAAAGGACTAGAGAGTAAACATTCTGGAGGGGTATCAAAAAGTAGAAGAATGGAATGACAGCGTATGTTGCCCATTTTTACGACTTTTAGCCAAAGATCAAAGAACAGTCAGCAGCCACATTTGATATTTAAAACTCCAGTAGAAAACTATAGCTGAAGAACCAGATGACAGTGTTCTGGGTTAGAAAGTAAAAGGGGCATGTACATGACAGATGGTAATACCCAAAGAATGGAAGACCCAAATTTTGTGTATAAACTCTGCCCAAATCTCTGACCAACCCTGATCCACAAATTCATGGGACAGATACTCTCGTTAAAGATACAAGAACTGAATTGAGATTTGAATGGCACTCAAGAGACAGAGTTTTCCATTTGAATCCAATCAAATGAACTGCCTGCTTTTAAAAAACAAAATCAATACACTTTAGATAAATGTAACAGAATTCATATCATAACCTTCATAATGTTCTGGATACATTGAAAAAGTATTTGACATACAAAAAAAAAAAAAACCAGAAAAATGTCACTCAATTTTAAGAGAAATGACAACTTAAACCAATCCTGAGATGACTCAAATGTTAGAATTAACAATTATATCTTAAACATTTTATTATGTATGCTTGAAATATTCATATATACTCATATATTACATATTTTTGTTTTACATTTGCATTCATTGTGAGCATAGTTATAATTGGTTTGTTTTTTTTAAGATTTATTTATTTATACATACAAGCTGGGGTTACAGGCCAGAGGTGTGGGGCGGCGAGAGGGTTCACCAAAGACAGAGTGGGGAGCAGTACAGGCAGATCAGAAATACACTGCTGAGGGGAGCAGCGGGCGAGGCAGGAGAGGTCTGCTGCACCATGTGGGATTCTCCCTGGCTGGGCATCGAACTCGCATCACGCACTGCCGACAGCTCCACAGCGCAGCGCTCAACCGCTGCACCACCAGGGAGGCCCTGTAATTGCTTTTTTGACAAAAAATAATATATGTAAAATATATGAATATACTTCAAATATACATAATGAAAATGCATAAAATGTAATTCAGCAGAGAACTAGAAACTTAAAGAAAGAACACAATGGGGAATTCTAAAGTTGAAAAATACAATATCTAAAATTTAAAAAATCTACTGAATGGGCTTGACAACAGAATGGAATTACAAATGACAGTGAATGTGAAGATAGAGCAATAGAAACTATTTTAAGATAAGAAAGATACTGGAGAAAAATAGAAACTCAGATCTGTGGGACAATATATAAATATCCAACATGTACACAATTAGAATCCAAGGGAAAAAAGGAGACAGAAAAAATGAGGTCTAAATGTATTTGAAGAAAAAAGTGGCCAAACATTCCAAAATGTATTGAAAGATATACATTTAAAAAAATTAAGAATCTCAGAGAACCCTAAGCAAAATAAATAAGAAAAAAGTCATACAATTGCACATCCTAGTCAAACTTTTGTAAATAAAAGAAAATTCTGAAGGCAGCTAGAGAAAATCAACACCTGGCACACAAGGCAACAGTGGTTTGAGCGTGTGGATGTCTCAGCAGAAAGGATGGAGGGCTGACGCAGTGGCGTGAAGTCTTTCAAATGTTGAAAGAAAAAGCTGTCAGTCCAGAACTCTATAAACAGTAAAAAAAAAAATCTTTTAGGAATGAAGACAAAATAAAGATGTTTGTCATACCGAAGGAAAAAAGACAATGTTTTTATCAACAACAACAAAAAATCTGTACTACAAGGAATGCTAAAAGTTCTTCAGGCCGAAAGGAAATACTAGGGGGAAACTTGGATTTTCAGGAAGAAATGAAGAACATCTGAAATGGAAATGAAAGGGTAAAAACAAAACATGACTCTATCCTTCAAAAAATAGACACACACACACACACACACACAAGAATATATAAAATAAAATCAGATTGTGCTATGGTGCTTCTAATGAATATAGCTGTGATACATAGCACAACTATACAATCAAAGTTGGAGGTGATGTTAAATGTGTTAATTGGTTGCAAGGTTTGCACTTTTATACTTAAATTAATACTTTGAGAAGTTTAGGATGTATGTATGTCAAATCTTGACCTTACCAGTTACTTACTGTGCCTATTTAGGCAAGTTATTTAGCATTTTTAGACTCACTTTCACATCTATAAAATGGGCATTGTGATCTTTACCTCAAGAGTTGCTGAGTCTTAAATCTAGATATGTACCATTAATCTGTGGTAGACACTGAGCAAAGGTCTCTCCTCTCTACTCATCTAAAAATCCATGGTGTTCATCAAGGGGCTTACCTTCTCTAATTCTGGGCTCCAAGACTCTTTCCTGTTTACCAGAACTGTCACCCCTGCTGCCCTTTCCGTGCCGTTGCGTCTCATCGCAGGTGTGTGTCCGGTCACTTTGTGTGTCTATCCTGTTTTGTCTACTAAACACTCCGTGTCTTTTCGAGGGCTCAGAGTGTAGCTTTTAGTGCCCCTCTGTCTATTTGTACCCAGTGTTGTGGTGTGTAGTTACTTTGTGTCTGTCCCCTGGTGAGAAGGGCAGCAACAGCATCTGTATTGCTCCTCTTTTGTCTCTATACTTGAGACAATTGAATGAATGAAAGAACGGACATTACCTTTTTTTCACTGCTCTTTTCACTCAGCACTGTCTAATAAATACGTTGATTTATCATTGCTTTTACCCACTGCCAGACATGCTGGATTTGTCCAAACAGATGCAGTGGTGTAAACCCAGCCCAGAACTGTTGCAGGATATTACTCTGGAAACACATTGGTCTCAAAGACAGGGACCTTTTCTTTACTCTGAGTGCTCTTTCAGCTATTTTGTTAAACTGTGAAAGATAATTTAAAGCTGGAAGTGATCTTGGATTTTATGTAAGCAAACCCTCAAATGCTAAAAGTTAGATGAAAGGATCTGGATCTTCAATACCAATTGGGATTAGTCAGAGAGATTGCCTTCATGGAGGAGGTAATAGCAGAGTTTATTGGTGGGGAGAAATGTGGGTTGTCAGAAGAGAGGATGGAACATTCCAAGGGTGTCGAGTAACATGAGCTGGGGAGTGGAGATGGCGGTGGATACGTGCTGGAGGGGAGCACACTGTGGGGTGTTGGCTGCTCACCAGGATTACCCCATGACATAAAGAGGACAAGATGGCTAGTAGACAAATTGGAAACCATCACCATTCCCTCTCTACTCTGTCCTTTGCAACACCCTTATCTCAGCCTTGATTTGGTTCTGTCCTCCTCTTTCTTTTATCTAGGCCAAAGACAGGCTCAAACCCTGATTTAAAAATGAAATCCAAATGACACATTTGGAACCCTGTATTTCAGTCCGGAAATAATGGTTTTGCACTGTGATTGGTGCAGATAGCAGCCAGCTGTGATGGCCCAGAACCCAGGAGGGATCTTTGGCACAGCCTCCACCTGATATTTCCATATCTTCAAATCAATCCAGGCTACTCATTAGGAGGCCTTGTTTCAGCAAGCGGCCTGCTGCACATGGGACCGTGCTGGGGGCGCTACAGCCCTCCCTGAGGCGCTGGTCATCATTCCCTCTCCACTCCTGCCTTCATCGCATTTCCGGATCCTGGAAGCCAGCTGAGGAAGCCAGCCTCCTTGCTTTCTCTCCAGGAGAGCCAGATAACCAACATATGTGTCCCTTCTTCTCCTCAAGGGGTCCCTATACTATTATCCTAACCCAGATCATCCCCTTTGAGTTCACGTTTGAGGGTTTGTTAAGGGTTTGTTTAAGCCTTCCCTTGGCTAACACACATCAGAATGCATTTACATTTAAAGTAATTGCCTAATGTATTCTAAAAAGTTCAAAAGCAAAGTGTCCATTAGCAGGCATTACTTTCTGCTCCAAATGTTACCACTGGGTACTTTCTTTGGGTAAAATCTATTTATCCAGAAGAACTTGCTTCTTTCTTTCCTAGTAACTCTCACTTCTCTCATCACATAAAGAAAAAAGAAATGTAGCTGCCCCAGTGACTACCTTCTTGGGTTCCAAGGCCCCTGGAAGACGTGCAGTTGAGTGCTGGTGAGCAGTGAAACGTGGTAGAGTTAAGGTGGGAGAGACCATAGCTCGTGGTTTTAGGGATCCCACTGAATGGGCAATAGCACTTCTCCTTTTAACATTGCATTGCAATTTATACAATAAAAATAGCTCTGGAGAAATCTAAGCTATTACTACCCTTGCTTTTTGAATTTGGATTTTGCGATATACCATCCTCAGTCTTAATGACACAGATAATTGCAATGTGTCGCTTCTTGTGATGCCCATAGTAAATCCTGGATTCAGAGGGAGCAGTGCTGCAACTCTGTCCTCACTTGAATGGAAATACTTTTCTTATTTGGTTTCTCAGCAGCCACCATTGAGTTATGCTTCTTTAAGAGAAAAAAAAAAATCCACCCACAGAATATTTTGGATTCCCATAGATTCTGTGCAGATGTCCACTGGGAGAAGATAGGCTATTCTGCATCCAGAGAGACGATGGATAGAGCCTCTGCCTTGAATGATTCACTGAGGCCTGGTTTTCAAGCCTGACAAAGCAGAAGCCATTTCACTCTTTCCCTTTCTTTGTGACCGACATGCCGATACATTTACTGGGCTATGTAGACAGTTTCTTTAGCACCAACAGCTTTTATTCCTACTCTACCCTGTTGTAAACCTGGAAACAAACATTTAGCTGGCTGTGGAGTGCCATCTATGTGAGTGCTGTCCCTCTGGGGGTCTGCTGTGCACACAGCGCCTGGCTGGTCCTTTCACATTGCACAGGACATATAATATATTTACATCTCACGTAACCATAGAAACCTGTTGTGTCGGAGAAGACTTTATGATTTTGCTGCTCTCCAGAAAGAGATGAATAAAGCCACAGGGCAACCTGCCACCTCTTGTTTAGTTACTTTGTAATCATTTAGCAATTAAGACTGCAGAACATATTTGCTATAATTTTCACATCTGTAGACATTTTATGGAGTATTGAATACATAAAAGGAAATAAAAACACTTGAGACATTTAGAAGTTCCATAGCCAACTCAAAAAATTTTTTTCTTGGTATTACTTACATAATTTGTAGTTCATTAATTATTCTTAAAATGGCTGGCCTTCTTTTTTTGTCTTAAAGTAGGGTTTATTGTGCTGTCTGTTCTGTATGGCTATAGGAAGAACACCAGTTTGGGAGTTGGGTAGAGTTGGATATGAAGCTGAGTATAAATCTGGCTGGGCTTCCTGGGGCAAGTGACTGCATCTTGAAGAGCTTTTGGGGACTTGTAACAAAACACTATAAAGTGGTAATAATAAAAATATATGTGTTGATGGATCCTTGTAAAAAAAGCAGTAACATAGGGGAAATACCTGGCATATAATAAAGGGTCACTGTTTGGCACTATTACTATTTCTCTTATTCTTAACTTTCATGTCTTTTGGTTTAATGCATAATGTACGACAAGTACATTCTAATGCCTGCAAAAGCTGGTTTTGTTTAGTATATATATGGTACGTCATACTTATCAAAGACTACAAGTATTTATTAATTATAAAACCCCCAAAGGAGCTAAGGAATACAAATTCCATCTCTTTTCCAATTAATTCTGCACCTTTCCATTTGGCACATACATGTGTTTCAGCGCTTTTAATAGAGCAAGGAACCCCCTTGGCTCTTTTGTCTGTGCCTTGGATTGTTTAAAGGAATTATCCACGATGTCATGGAAGCTCCGAATTAGTTGCTGGATGACTTGGGCGACCCCTGCTGGCTGGCTGCAAAACCTGGGGTGCCCACTAAGGCAAAAGCTATACCTTCACCCCCAGGCGCTATATAAATTAGCTGTGGACTGTGTGGGCTATGGGTGGTAGGGTATAATCTTGCCTGTGAAGGCATGGAATTTATGCTTATTGTTATTATTTTCTTTATTATTGTTATTTAAATGTAGGTATTAGAATGCAAGGGACATTTCCCACTAGGTAATAACCATTTAAGTTGCATTTGGGGGCTTTCTCCACTTGACAACAGCTTTTCAAAACCTTGAGCTGTTAAACCCCCCTACTGGGTTAATGTGGCAGAAAAAGACAAGAACGACACCAGTTAGGGGCTTTTTGTATAGTTCTGTATTGAGAGCATCTGGAATAAAGGGGAAATGGATCCTTTTAGAAAATCCAATTAGAGAGAGAGGAAATATGAGAGGGGGCGGGGGAGAAAATATGAATGAGAGCAGGTTCTACCCTAGAGGTAAAAGACCTTAGTATTAACAAAGGAAAATCCCATATTACTTTGACTTATTTCAGAAAACCAGTGTTCTAGGATATCTTCTCGGGAAACAGATACTGCAAGTGAACAGGGAACTGTTTCCACCCAGAGTTCAATTTTAAACAATAATAAATATGACTCTGAAAATACATCATTGAGATGAGGGAGATCACAGACTTCCACAATTCCTCTGAGCGTGAGAAACACCTTTCCTGGGACTTTTGTTTCTCTGTTTTCATTGTATGGCCTTACAAAGATTTAGGGTATAGGCAGTGACTTTAATAGTTACCCATGGCTTTTAGGGACTACACCCCTACGTGAAAAAGAACTCCCCTCCCACAACCTTTGCCTAACCTTTGTTCATATCTTGACTTTCTCTGTTAAGTGGTCTCGTTATCCAGACCAAATAGACTCAGTTTGGTAGCTTTTGGTGACATTATTTGTATAGAAATTTCAAATGTGTGCAATTTACCTAGATTTAGAGGATTATAAATAAAGCTACCACATAGCCTTTACAGTTTTCCTCATTAAGGGGGATCGCATTGTGTTAGAATATGCATTTTCATTATGACATATTAGGGCTGGTTGCATTTATAGCAATTCTGAGGGGCGTTCTCACAGCATTCCATGGAGGGCTAGCTGCAGGACTCCCATTATAAGTAGGCGCAGTAGGAGCTTTGCTATAATATTCTTATTATCCTAAACCCTCAACTTTTTCATTTGTTAAGGAGTGATTTGACATTTTAATATAACTTTTATTATCACAGTTGTAAGAAACAAGAATCTTTTAAAACACTGACTCAGGCAGCTCTCTCTTTACAACAAACGAAAGTGTGTCCATTTGCCATGCTCTCCCTTCACACTGTTCAAACCCCTCCATCTATTAATGCTCTTAAATGATATGTAGTGTGTACATCATATACGCACACATTCCTCCCAGAGACCTTCTTGGCTGCTGTGGAATGAGGGAAATAGGTCTCCTGGTGATCTTTGAAGACCATTTTCAGTTATAATAGCCTTTGTTTTCCACAAGAACACAGAATCAAATGAAATTAAAATGCATTTACAGCACATGGGAGCTGTTGCTCCTGCTGAGAGGGCTAAGGTAGTGGGACCACCTCTGTGAACTCTGAGCTTCTCAGTACCTGATTGCTTTTAGACAACGTGTCCCTGGATCAGACAGCTTCTGAGCCCTTAGAACCTGGAATGGTGGCATAGGGAGACACAGGCCTGAATTCAAACTCACCTTGCTCCTGGGCTCAGTTCTGTTGTTTACGACCTGTAGGACCTTGGACAAGTGCCTGAACTCTGGATACGAAGATCTGCCTTCTAGTGTGCTACAAGGTTAATGTGAGAAGGGACTTCGCACTGGTTATTGGCTTCAGCCATAATAAGTAACACATCTCGCCTCTGCTGTCCTTTGTAGTGGAATTGGGAGCCCTAGGTATGAGATGGGACTCTTGGTTTTGCATGCCCAGTGGAAGTGCCCGAGCTGCTCACCTGATGGAATGCTCTGTATACACCCGCACACAGCACACCCCTCGCACGACTCTTGCTGTAGCTATCATAGCTAAAATGACATGACACACTTCACACACATACCCCTCAAGCAGCATGCATGCCACATACCTACACATCCTGTGCTCTCACTACGCATCCTGTAGATACCCCATTCTCAAAATTATACACTCAATGCATGTACTTTGTGTATATGCAAACACACTGACATGGCCTAGGGTGGAGTGAAGCACCATGAGCCCTTATATGGTCACCAGCCTGGATGAGGAAAGGATCAGCCAAGCCCTGTGCTATCAGATACCATGGAGTTGGGGTCAGGCTCCAAGGGCACAGCTTCCTCCAGGGCTCCATGATTCTGCCCCCAAGCCCAACCCTGCTTTTAAAATGTTCCTTTTTGTACAACTTCTTTTCTCTGGTCACCTCACAAGAAGAAAGTTCAAACTTCTAGGAGGAAACTGGAACAAAGGCGTTTACAGCGCCGTGGAAGCACTGTTTCCTTAAAGGAGCATATTTTGTTTCTCCAGTGACTGAGTTGGTTCTGTGGGGAGGGAACTGGAGCTACCCTGTGTGATGGGGCATTTCATCATGAAGCCACATCAAGGCTGTACTGGTACTGCATCGCTGCTGCTGTGGGGCATCTCCCAGGCGCTGTGATGAAGTCACAGGGCGCCTCAGAAGTCCCTGTGCAGCTGCCTGTGCCGTACTCTGCCCTGTGCTGGGCCTTCCGAGACACGAGAAAGGGCCTCTGCCTGTGCACCGGGCCATCTGACAAGTCGGCAGAGATGAGGGACGCAAGTATCCTGCGTCTGGAGATTAGGAATTTGCCTGGAGCTGTAGAGAGGCCGAAGAGGTCCCTCTTGGGCAGAGGCAGATGGGAGATGCTCGCTAGAGGAGGAGACGTGGGCCTGGGTTGAGGGAGAGGCATAGATCCCACATGTGTGGGCAGCCAGGGTGTTTGAAGGGGAGAGTCCGTGTCTAGGTTGTGGTCAGAGCAAAGCAGAGAGGTGGCTCATTGCAGAATGTTTGCAAAAGGGAGAGCACCCTAGTTTGGAGAGAGCAGACTTGTCTCAGGTAGGGGTGAGAGAGGAGACTGAGAGTTTGACTAGGCCATGTGACTGGTCTGGAACACCTTGTTTTTGCACTGTCCTCTGGGTGGAGACGGCACCTTGTGTGTTAGTGCCTGCTCTTTGGTTTGGGGAAGATTATTCTGACAGTGTGCATTTTATCTTAATGCCACCTGTGTCCTTTTGCTTTAACTGCTTTCCCCTCCCAAATACCCTACTCTGTCACCCCTGCCTGGCCCAAACTGAAATCAATATTCCTTGACTCTTCCCATGTGCTGCTGTCTCTGAGGACACAAGCATCCCCTTGGATTATGAGTCACCGCTCTTGCTCCGCTCTGTGTCCTTTTCCACCAGACACTGCGGCTCCCAGCTTGTGGAGGAGTCTCATCTGTCCACATTTCAGCTTCCCTCCTAGCCTGGGGCACAAACTCCTGTGCTTCGTGGGATCTCTTTTAGCATCTTGCCCTTTGCAGGGCCTGCAGAATATCTGGGTGAATGAATATACTCTAGTGGGGACTATGTGTTTTGACACTGCAGCTCGCCCACCTTTGCTTCTCATAGACCAGGAGCCCAGGCATTCATGGATTTACCCAGACAGAAAACACTGTCTCTGTAGGGGCAAATCTGTACACCCCCTCTGGCTGCCTACCCGGGGCCCTGGTGCACAGGATGGTGACTCTGCATGCAAGGTCCCATTTGGGGGAAGGGAGCAGAGCAGCTCTACCCTTGATTTTGAACAAAAGCCTAACTCTAGAAAAGGCTTCAAGAGAGGATAAGGATGCTTCCTTTCCTCCATGCCAAATACAGTTTCCTGGACCAGAAGAGAAATTAAAGAGTAAATTAAGAGGCCACTTGAATTCTTCTTCCCATTAGCTTGAAGCTGGTCATGTGCAGCAGCCAGGGCATGTCCCGGTGCCAAGAACAGAGCATCACACTTACCTGGAATGCTCGGCCGGAAGCCTGCTGCTGGTAGGGCAGGCTGTCGTCAGGGGTGGAGAGAGGGCCCTAGAGAGATAGGCCCATTCTTGCTTGGCTGAATGGCTTTGGGAACTTGGATGTGGAAGGTGGTTAAAGTGGAATCTTGCTTTTTGTGGGCCCTCGTTGGAGGTGCCCTGCAGCTTTCTGGACCTCTAGTCCTCTATCTTCTGCGGCTCCTTTGAGCATCTGGCGGTGCACCTCCTCTGGCCTTTCCGCGTCGTCTGGCCGGACAGAACCAGAGATGAGTCATGCTGGCTCTCCCTTCCCTGTGGATGACACCTGGTCACAGGAAACACTCTCGTAGCCCTAGCCCAGGCAAACTCCAGTAAAACAAGAGTTGAGCATGGAAATGTCAATGTACTTAATTGCTGATGACTGTTAATTCACAAGTTTACCTTTGTTGTACACACTTAAAATTTGTACAACAAATATTTCATACTGTTTTGTAGTTTGTGGTCATTTTAGCCATCAGAGATATTGTAAGAGTAATAGCTGTAGTATTATTAACCCTTCTTGTCTTTGTGAGATGAAGATTTATTTTCCTTATTTAAATTAGTGTCTTCCTGTGGCTAAGTTTTAATGAAGGAAGCAATTCACTGGCCAACAAATTTTTACAAAAGTCATGTTATTGAAATAAAATAGTCATTTCCTATCAATTTGTATGTGCTCAACATGAATATGACGGTCAAATTCTAATTATGGCTCTAGTTTTCTTTGTAATCTGCAATAAATGGATGTTTACATCACGAAATGCCAATAGTAATAGGCCTATGGTTAATACCTGTAAAAAGTCAAGCCATAGACTACTTCTTAGATTTCTTAGCTTGTCTCTTGTACAGCTGTTCAGGAGCATCTCTGGGGAGTGTCCAGCAGTAGTCAGCCAGCATTGTAGGGGACCATTTTCCCTGGTATCTTTGTTCCATTGATGCAATATCTTGATGAAAACATTGGCCATGTTCATCACTAACCATACCACAGTTTTCAGGGAAGAAATCCAGATGGGAATGAAGGCAGTGGGTCTTTAGAGACATATCACAGCCAAGTTTCTGATACTGCATCAGCATGTCTTCTGCTAGTTCCTTGTAGTTTTCTGCCCTAACATTCCCCAGAAAGTTTGTAGACACTAGGCGAAAAGCACTCCATGCTTGTTTCGCATCACCCTGCAGCAAGTTGTTGAACCGGTCATCTTTGAAGAACTCTCAAATCTGAGGACCCACAAAAACTCCCTCTTTAATCTTTGCTTTGCTGAGTCGAGGAAATTTTTCATGCAGATATCGGAAGGCTGGCGAGGTCTGGTCCATGGCTTTCACGAAATTCTTCATCAAACCTAGTTTGATGTGAAGGGGTGGTAGCAGGATTTTGTGAGCCTTGACCGGAGCTGGGTGCTGAATATTCTTCTCTCCAACTGCTACACTTTGTCTGCAAGTCCATTCCTTCTGCAAGTAGTGCAGTTCACTTGCTTGGCTATCCCACTCACATAAGAAACACATGTATTTTGTATATCCCTGCTGCAGTCCCATTAAAAGAGCAACTCGCTTCAAATCACCACAGACGTGCCAGCTATACTTGTTATACTCAATGGAATTCAGTAGCTGCTTTCAGTTATCGTATGTCTTTCATGTGGACAGCATGTGCTACTGGAATAGATGGAAGATGGTTTCCAGTGTGCAAAAGCACAGGCTTAAGACACAGTTTCGAAGAGTCTAGAAATAGTCTCCATTCTTGTGGGTCATGAGTGATTTCTAAGGCATTCATGAGGCCCTCAGTATCGGAACAGAATACCAGAGTACTTTCCTTTCTGAAGAAAGGCTCCAACTGATGGTGGTGCTTTCGATATCAAGTAATTGTGACATCATCTTCTAGAAGATTCCATTGTTGGAGTCTTGATCCTAGCGATTCTGCCTTGTTCTTGGATAAGTCCAAATCATGAGCCAGGTCAGTTAGTTCTGCCTGTGTTAGTCTCTGTGGGGTTGATGATGCACCGCAGTGAAAATCTGGATCACTGCATGCTGATGGAACAGGAGAAGAACAGGTCGGCTTACCCTTGTCCTCATCAGATGAATCAAGAGAATATTGTGCTGGAGGTTCTGGACTAGGAAGTCCATGTGGAACTGGTCTCAATGCAGACGGAATGTTTGGGTATATTCTCAACTTCTTTTGCTTCGTATTCTGCTTGAAAGAGGAGGAACCAAGCAGAAGTAGCAGTCCTTTTTTCTTTTTTTAAAGATTTATTTATTTATACATACAAGCTGGGGTACAGACCAGAGGCGTGAGGCAGCGAGAGGGTTCACCAGAGACGGAGTGGGGAGCAGAACAGGCACATCAACGGAAATACACGGCTGAGGGTAGCAGTGGGCGAGGCAGGAGAGGTCTGCTGCTTCATGTGGGAATCTCCCCAGCCGGGCGTTGAACTCACGTCGCTGCTGCCAACAGCTCCACAGTGCAGCACCTCACTGCTGCACCAACAGGGAGGCCTAGAAGTAACAGTCTTTTCTGTGGTTGCTTGGCTCTCTCCTCACCATGGGGACTGCAAACGGCATTGATGGTCTTTTGCCATTTAACCACTGTGAAAGCTGTGTTGTACATGGAGCACAGCATATATGTGGGGCCCAAGGCTTTTCTTGGTCACCAACCTTGCATCCCAAGTAAAGATGATAAGCCTTCTTCACTTGAGAAGTAATACTTTTCTTCTGGTTGGCAAATGTCACTTCCCCACAAATAGAGCAGAAATTGTGCACGCTATGAACGCACTTTTGAGGCATTACTGTTCTGTATTGTGCCTAAATGGATAAAATAATAACAGTTCTATGGATCAGTAGCTTCAACTGTCTCGCACAACATCTGAGATATTTTCAATGCTCAACCTTTCCGACAGGGCTTTCTATAGTGCACTACTGACATCAGCTTACTTCAGCAGCCACCTGTCAGTAGTATTGCATTGCATCAGAAAATGATGCAATCAACTCTGGATGATGTGTGCATGATGGTATTATGCAATGCAATGCAATATTACATCATTCTAGGCTGATTTAGGATGTTGTTGCAGTCCTACTGGATAAATTTACATGGTGAAACATATAAAATGAATGATATGAAATATCTTCAAAACGAGAGTTAATAAAAAATTTTCAGGGTTATATTCATGTTCAGCACACCAAGATACTACAGGTTAGGGCCTATTTAAGTCAGTAATGATCTCAATGTTGACAGGTGTTCTAGTTCTAAATGCCAAGTGAACTCAGAAACCAAAAACCTTTCATGTTGTCTGTTTCCAAGAGGGATTCAATAAAGATCAGCTAAGTGTGGGCCAGAGTGGAACAGTGAGACTCCATTCAGCAAGGGTCAGACTAGAGTCTCCCCAGTTTCCCTCCCAACCTCAGGCTGTCCATTTCTAAGCTCTCTGAGGGGTATCTCCATGGAGACATCTCCCAGAAGGCTTGAGGTAGGAGAAGGCTCTTCATTCCTGGCCCAGAGGCTACAGGGGGGACTCACTGCATATGGGTAGCTCTCTCCAAAGAACTTGGTTCTCCCATCAGCTCACTCCTTTCTCTCTGGCTCCTCTCTGACCCACAATCTAACTGGGGACCCTAGAATCCAGGTACAGGTTCATCTGTACATGCAGAGGTGAGGTAGAGTGCCCAAACCTTTAGTGGCTAGCATTTAATAGGTGTCATTTTAACATTCTGTTTCCTGTGCATATAGGTGCACACACACACACACACACACATGCGTGCGCGTGCACAGACATATATGCACGTATAGTACCATGCAGACTTCTCTAGTTTTACGGTGCAGCAGTGTTCCCTTGGTGGGAGGACAGAGGGACTTTTACAATTCACTTCATTACCTTTAAACAAATTTAAATATTCACTGCAATGACATTTTACTTCTAGAGGTAAAAGAAAGTAAACAAGATTAAGTGACCATACTATTGTTTTTCTAGCTTTTGAGGTTTTTCACCCAGGAAAGCATGTACAGCTGCTAAATGTTGCTGTGGCTACAGAGTCCACTCAGTGCTTGTAACAACAGCACAGTGGTAATTTTGGCCTCACAGTCTACCTGTTATAAGGTTCCCCCTAGGCTCTCATTTGGTGCTGAAAGCAATTATTGGGTATAGTTGGGTGACCTCCTTTCCTGCAGATGTCCAGGTGTATGTGTCTCATTCTCATACAATATACATGTGTGTTCACAGAATTGAAAGCAGTGTCCGCTGAATGCCTGCCCGTTTCCCCGGGGTGCTGGCTTCCGTCATTTCATCACTCCTCTACTATCCCTGTTTCTCTCCAGGGGAAGCAGAAGGAAAGTTTGTTTGCCTGGGTGACATAGGAGCAACAGGAGGGCTAGGAGTCAAACTGGGTCTCCAGATTCCCGGGCTTTGGCTCTTCCTACTACAGCACACAGTTTCCATGTGGGTGAAATTGGGCTTTACTGATGTGACATAGTCACCAAATCCATAATATGGAGGGTTCCAGAGTCACTTTGCTAGGGGAGGATTCCACTGCCAACACTTTCTGAGCAAAGGTTTCAAACATAAAAGACCAAGTAATGGAGCCTTCCAATCAATTACAGTCTTTCTGTCTTCATGCATACAGGCTATTGAGCTAACGGAAGTGAAACCTTCTCATTTATTTGATCACTGTATTTACTGAAGGAAATAGTGTTCCTCCTCTTAACACTTAAGTACAGACTAGATAATTCCGGGGCATGAACTAAAGCAGGATAGTTGCAAAATGTTTCTGAGTTAAAATCAAACTATTGTTCTGGATCCCAAAGATCAGAGGCTTTTTTGTTGTTAATGAAAATAATCATCTTAAGACATTTTGCAAGAGGACTTTTATTCTGTGCCCTACAGGTTTGAACTATTCCCGAGCAATGTGGGCAGCTGTGGCACAGACTTAGGTGTAGTGAGACTACCCAGATCTCTGAGGATACTTCTCTCAGCCCTCTTCTTTCTCTCCTCCTACAACAGTTCTCTCTAAATCCTGCTTAAATTAATAAGGGAGGTTTATAATAAAGTTCTAGAGATGAGTCCCATGAAATCCGTGGACAAGTCTGGAACAGAAGAGAAAACTGGGCTGCACACTTCTCATTACTGCTCAGCCATTTCACTTTGGATCTCCAGTTTGCAGTTGGAGGTATAAACTGCTTTCTGTTCCTAGTCCCAGAGTGGGAAAATGGCCACCCTAACCCCTTCTGTGCTCACACATAGTCTGCAGAGCATGGATTTTGGGGAAAGGAATCTAATAGGCCCAGCTTAGGGTAGATGTCCACCTCTGATCCAGTCAGCAGTGTGGGTCATCCCGTAGAAACTTGGTACTGGGTACTCTCCCTGATAACTTTGTGGATCAAGGAGACAATTTCTAGAAGTAGAGTCTTTATGATCAAGGTAGATGCCCCAAAGCGTCCAGTACACCAGCACTTCCTCCCATGCTGAATATGTAGCCTATGTTCCTATTTAAAGGCTCACATCAGCATCCCTGTTTCTGGGATTCTTCTATGTGAGTAGGAGTAGCTCCCCCTTTCCTTGCTGAGTCTAAAAGTAAGCCCTAGAGCCTCCCTGGTGGCAGGGGTTAAGTCTCAGCACTATCAAGCTATCACCAGCCACTGCCACGTAACCTCCATCCCTGGCCGGGAAGCTAACCCCCATGGCACAGCAGACCTCTCCTGTCTTGCCCACTGCTCCCCTCAGCAGTGTATTTCAGTAGATCCACCTGTTCTGCTCCCCACTCTGTCTCTGGTGAATCCTCTTACCCCCTGCACCTCTGACCTACACCCCAGTTCTTACATGAATAAATAAAAAAAAATAAGCCATCGAAAAGTAAAGCCCTAGGTTCTATTCATCTTAAAGATTTACTAATGATTACTATGAAAAAACAGACAAGAACTAGCAAGTAATTCATATGGAAAATTCCAGAGGTCTCAGAAATTTTGACTACCCCAAGTCCCATGTTTTTAGTGTCTGGCATTCCAGTTTCTGAGATAAATGCTTTTTTAAAAATTCCTTCAGCTTTCATCAGAGTGGCCTTGCAAAACCCAGTTAGTGCCCCCCGTACTCATTATCTGTGTATCTTTTCAGGTCTCCAAGCTTTGTAATCTCCAAGCTCTTTACCCCCAGCTCTGGAATTTGTTCACACAGAGTGCTAACATAGACCTGACTTCTCATGATAAGTAAACCTAAAATTATTATACATAGTGGCAGCAAATGAACTAGCTCCTGCTTCCCCAAGTTTTGTCAGTTGTAAAGAGATGTTTGCTTTATAAGAAGGGGCATTTTGCTGCCCTTAATCTGACTCTGTCAGGCATAGGGCCAGTGGTGTAGGGGCTCTCACGACCCTGTGCGCTGCAAACTGAAGATGAGTCATCTCACCCATCGTTTCTAGCTTTACTATTGCAAGTGGTTAGTCTTTGGCAAGTAACTAGTTATCAATGCAAAAGAAACCTAGATATAGGGGAGGGGGAGTGAAGAAAGAGTGAGTTAGCAACAGGATGTTGAGACATAAATAAAAGTGTGCCTGTGTGGAGCTTCAGTTGCAACTGTCAGAGGAATGACGGAGAGTGTGTGCTTGGAGAGATCAGGAGGCCATGCTTGCAATGAAAATCCTCTCTGGAGCCTCTTGCCAAGTCCTGTCCCCGAAAGCAGGATGAGCTCTGGCACGGCTCCGTGCTGCTTGATTCATGGGCCATTTTCATCTCTCTCGGGAAAGCTGCATATGAACGGCATTTTGGAGCCTGCCTCTGGTAACCGCATGATTTATATTCCCCAGAGCAGGCAGAGGCTGGGCTCCTCACACAGTCCCAGGAGCAGATGCCAACAGGGCAGGTGGGCACCAGGAAGAGGCTCTGGACTGCTCCCTCCCTCCAGCTCCCCACTCACTCAGTCCCTCACCAGGACCCATGTCTTGTACTTAGGGCAGCTTGTACTGACTATAACCTTTTGCTCTGTTCTGTCTCATTGAGATGATCTAAAAGGCAACTTTCTACCCCATCACATGCAGGGAACTGAAGAGAAGTCCAGCCAGATCTCTGGCTGGTAAGCAAGTGTCAAGTCAAAGGCCTGCGCAAGAACAGAAACCTCTACCTCTCCCAAGGGGTTCAGGAGTAGAAAGGGCCCAAGTCTGAGAGGAATCCTGCACTCCGAGAGCCGCAGGGAGGAGGCGCTAGAGTAAGTTAGACAGGAGAGGTTGGAAGCCAACGGCCCGAAGTCTCTATGCCTCTCTCTACCCCTAACCTCTGGCAACCACAGATCAATTCTCTGTCTCTTATTGAGAATGTCATACAAACAGAACCATGCAGGATATAACCTTTTAACACTGGATTATTTCTCTCAGTCTAAAGCTTTGAATCTTCCATGTCACTGATTGTATCAGTAGTGCATGTCCCTTTATTCCTCAGGGGAATGAACTACTGATGCAGTATGGACGTTCAGTTGCTTGCTCAGTCACTCACCGAAGGGCCTTGGAGTTCTTTCCACTCCAATTGCCCCATTTGGGGCAATTATGACTAAGAACTGCGATAAACATTCACTGACAGATTTTATGGGAATATAAGTTTACATTTCTTTAGGGCAAATAGGGTAAATAAATTCATTTCTTTAGGAGTAGAATTGCTGGGTCATATGGCAAATACAAATTTTATTTTATAAGAAACTGAAAAATAGTTTCCAGAATGACTATTATTTTGCATCCCCAGCAGCAAATTATGAGAGTTCTAGTAGATCTGTCTCACCTGATATTGTCAGCATTCTAAAATTTGAGCCATTCCAATAGATATATAGTGGTTTCTTGTGGTTTTAATGATTAATGACACTAAACATGTCTTTATGTGCTTATTTGCCATTCTTTGTGCATATTCTCTTTGGGAAATTGACTGTTAAAGTCTTTTGCATGTTTTTAAAATCAAATCATATATTTTCTTAATGTTGAGTTTGGAAGTTCTTTATCTATTCTAGCAATAAGTCCTGACAGATAAGTGTCCTTTTATTCTTTTAACTATGTCACAGAGCAAAAGTTCAAAATTTTTATGACATCAATTATTTTCTTATAGATCATGCTTTTGCTAAAATAAGAAATCTGTCACTAACCTAGGTCAACAAAAATTTTCTTCTATATTTTCTTCTAAAAGTTTTACAGTTTTATATTTAGGCCTACTATTCATTTTGCATTAATTTTGTATAAAGTTTGAGGTTCGGTCTGAGGCTTATTTTATAAGGTTCATTTTTTGGTGTGAATTGTCCACTCGTGCCCAAGACATTTGAAAAGATATCATTTCTCAAATTATCTTTGTATCTTTGTCAAAAATTGATTGGCCATATTTGGGTGGGTCTACTTTTGGACTCTATTTGGTTTCATTGATGTATGTGTCTATCCCACTATCAATACCACACTATATTTGTTACAATAGCTTTACAATAAGTCTTCACATCTAGCAGAATCATTTCTCCAACTTTGTTGTACTTCAGAATTGTTTTGCTTTAGTTTGTTCCCCTATTTATATAAATTTTAGAATTAACTTTTCCCTATAGCTACAAAAAATTCTTGATTTGGATTGAAATTATGTTAAATTTATACATCAATTTGGGAAATATTGATACCTTTATTATATTGAATCTTAAAATACATGAACATGGTTTGTCTCTCCATTTATTTAAATCTTCTTTGATTTCTTTTATCAATACTTTGCAGTTTTCAGTGTACAGATTCTGTACGTGTTCTATTAGGTTTATAATATAGTATTTCTTTTTTGGAGATTTTATAGATTGGGATTATTTAAAATCTTTCAGTTTGCAATTGTTATTGGTATATAGAAATGGTTACTTTTGGTGTGTTGATCTTGTGTCCTGCAACCTTGTGAAACTCATTCAGGGGTCCTAGGAGTCTTCTTTTATATTTTTTGTCTACATGTAGACAATCATGTTTTCTGTGAATGGACCATTTCTTTTCTCCTTTTCAATTGCTGTGCCTTTTAATGCCTTCTCCTGCCTCTTTGCACTGGCTAAGATTTCCAGCAATGTGTTCAATATGGATGAGATGAGCAGACATAATTACCTTCTTCCCAAAGAGAACAAGCAATCTTTCGCCATTAAGTATGTCAACTTAAAACTTGTAGCTGCCCTTTATTAGGTTGATGAAATCTCTCTCCTAGTTTGTAAGCTTTTTTCATGAGTTGGTGTTAAATTTTGTTAAATACATTTCAGCATCAATTAATATAAACATGTGCTTTTTCTTTTATTAATGCAGTGACTTGATTAATTTTCAAATATTGAACAAGCCTTACATTCATGGAATAATCTTACCCTTCTTTGACTGTGGTATATAATTCTTCTTATGTGTTGTTTAATTCTATTTGGGAATACTTTGTTGATGATTTTTATGTCTGTTTTCACTTGGTTTGTGGAATATTCATCTGTAGGGTTTTCTCTATGTATTATCTTTGTCTGCTTTTGGTATCGGAGTATTACGAGTCTCATAAAATGGGCTGGGAATTAGTCTTTTCACTAGTTCCTGGGAGAGATTGTGTAAAATTAGTATTATTTCTTCTTTAATATTTGGTAGAATTTGCCATTGAAACCATCTGGATGTGTGGATATCTTTTGGGGATGTTTTTCAGCTGGGAATATAATTTTTACTTGTTATAGGATTACTTGCTTGATCTATCTCACTCTGGATGAGTTTTATAGTTGAGAGTAATTGGTCCATTACATCTAAGTTGTTGAAACCATGTATGTGGAGTTGTTTGCAGTATTCCCTTATTCTTTTAAGTTCTTATTCTTTTAATTTCAGTAGTTATGTTTTCTCTTTCATTCCTGATATTGATAATGTTTGCTTTCTCTATTTTATTCTTGGTCTGACTGGCTAGACACCTATCAATTTTATTGATTTTTTCCCCAGAGATCCAACATTCTGTTTCATAAATTTTATAAAAAGATATTTTTTACTCTTTTAAGTTTCATTAATTTTTGCACTTTTATTTCCCCTGCTGGCTTAGCTTATTTTATTCTATTTTTTTTCTAGTTTCTTAAATTGGGAGTTAAGATTATTTAAATCAGACATTTCTTTTTCAGTATGAGCATTTAATGCTGTAAGTTTATCTCTAAGGCTTTACCTACATCCCCCAAATTTTATGTTGTATTTTCAGTTTTATTCAGATCAAAACATTTTTCTAATTTCCCTTGAGGCCTCTTTTTGGACAGTTATTTAGAAGCATGTTATTTAGTCTCTAAGTGTTTGGAGAATTTTTTTTATAATCTTTTTTACTTTCAAATATAATTCCATGATGGTTAGAGGACATATTTTGCATGATTTCAATTATTTTAAACTTGTTTGTTTTATGACCCAGGATATGATCTATGTTGGGGCCTGTTCTGTGTGCTTTTGAAAGAATGCATTTTCTGCTGTTGGTGGGTGTGATTCTTCTCTAAGCGTGAATTATATCTATTTAGTTGATGGTGTTGTTCAGTTCTTCTCTATCTTTGTTGATTTTCTTCCAATTATGTTTACCAATTTTGTCAACTACCAAGAATGGAATATTGAAGTTTGTCAGTTTATCCATTTCTTCTTTTAATTCTGTCAAGTTTTGCTTCATATATTTTGAACATTTGTTCATAGGTGAGTACACATTTAGTGTAATTTTATGCGTTTGGTGATCTGGTCCTTTTATCATTGTGTAATGTCCCTCTTTAACCCTGGTAATTTTCTTTGCTTTGAAATCTATGTTCACATTAAGATAACCATTTTGTATATCTTGTTGTATGATTTTACTTTTAATTTATTTGTATCATTATATTTGAAGTGAGCTTCTTATAGAAGTATTTGATTAGGTCAATTTTTATTCCATTCTGTCAATCTCTGTGTGTGTGTTTCCATTCTGTCAATCTCTGTGTGTGTGTACATGTACATATATGTGTGTGTATATATATATATATATATATACGTGTGTGTGTGTGTGTATAATTGACATACCATTGTTTTGCATCCTTGTTTGTGTTTTGACCGTATAGGATTTCCCCCCTCAGATATAGTCACTGTAGCACTCCTGTCACTAAAGCACTGTTAGTCCTCCACTGAGCCCGTTGTGCTCTTTCCTCTCCTCCCTCACCCCCTCTTAACCTCCCTCCATCCCCTCTGGATTCCTCAGATCTATGGTCAGCTTTTAAGGGTTGGTTTTAATGTTTGTCTTTGTCTTACCCTTTGACTTTCTCTATATTCCACATACAAGTGACACAATTTGGTGTTTATCTTTCTCCATCTGGTTTATTTAACTTAGCATAGTCACTTCTAGCTCCATCCATGTTGCCCCAAATGGCAGGAGTTATATGAGTTTATTTTGATTGCTAAGTAGTATTCAGTTGTGTATATATACCACAACTTCTGGATCCATTCATCTGTTTTTGGGTACTTAGGTTGTTTCCTTATCTTGGCTGTTGTAATAGCGCTGCAATAAACATAGGAGTGCATGTTTCCTTTCAAATTAATATTTTTGTGTTCTTTGGGTAGATACCTAAGAGTAGAATTGCTGGGTCATAGGCAAGATCCATTTTTAGTCTTTTGAGAAACTACTACATGCTCTTCATAGAGGCAGGACCAGTCTACATTCCCACCAACAATGTAAGAGTGTCCTTTTTTCTACATACCCTCTTCAGCACTTGTTGTTTCTGGTGTTAATGGGCCATTCTCACAGGCATGAGGTGATATCTCATTGTGGTTTTGATTAGCATTTCCCTGACAATGAGTTCAATCTCTGTGTTTAGCCCATTTACATTTAATATAATTATGAATGTGTGGATCTATGTATGCCATATTATTCTCTGCTTTCTGTTGGTCTTTATTTTTCATTCCTATTTTCATTTTGATTTATCTCTTATGCTTTGACTATATCTTTTTTATAGCTTTGTAACAGTTGATCCAGAGATTGCAATATATATATATATATATATATATATATATATATATATATACTTTTCAGTTTGTGATCTGTTTATAATTGATATTTTATTAGTTGAAATGAAATGTAGAGATTTTACTATTACATAGGAACCTTTACCCCATCATCTTACATTTGTCTTATATACTACATCTACATAAATTAACACTCCATTATATAGTGTTAGTAGAATAGTTTGTTATATTTATTCACTTACTATCTCTGTTATCTTCCCTTCTTTCTTCTGGTATTATTTCCTTTCTATATGAATTACTTCCTTTAGCAGTTATTTTAGAGTAGATCAGCTTGGCAATAAATATTCTTAGTTTTTATATTAGTTATCTATTGCTGAACATTACCACAGTCAAGTGACTTAAAAACAACACAAATTTATTATCCAAATATTTCTATAGGTCAGGAATCCTGGCATGACTTAGCTGGGACCTCTGTTTCATGGTCTCTCTTGAGGCTGCAAAGTGTCAGTCATGACTGACATTTTGTCTGTATACTCTGTTGGAGAATAATCCACTTTCAAACTCACATGATTACTGGAAGATTTTATTTCTTTTAAGCCTGTTGGACTGAGAATCTCCATTTCTTGCTGGCTATTGGCCAGACTTCTGTATGCTACTTGCCATATAAGCCTCTCTAACATGGTTGCTTGGTTCTTTGAGGTATGTAAGCTACAAAGGCAATAGAGGGTATGCTAGTAATTAATAAAATTACAGTTTTACATAACAAAATCACAGAAGTGGCATCCATTACTTTTGTAATATTCACAGATCCTGCTTTTTCAGGAAGGGGTTGATTGTACAAGGCATGAAGAGGAGGCAGGGATGACTTGGAACTACCAAGAGCATGTTTGCCAATCTCTATATGCCAGTTTTCTTTTATCTGAGAATGTCTTTATTTCACCATCATTTCTGAGGGATATTTTCACCAAGCATGAGATCCTTGGCTGATCATTCTTTTAACTTTTAAAAAATATTTTCCCATTTCCTTCTGGTATCCATAGTTTTGATGAGAAATTCTTGGTCATTTGAACTGTTATTTTCTGTATACATATTATATCCTTTTTCTTCTGGTTGATTTCACCAGAAATTTTAAATTTTAAAATTTAATTTTAAATTTTTTTCCCTTTGTCTTTAGTTTTCTATACTTTGAATATGATGTCTGGTTGTAAATTTCCTAGGGTTTATTCTGTTTGTGGTTTATTCAGCTTCTTGATATGTAGATAATGTCTAATATAAAATTTAAGACTTTTGCAGCCATTATTCCTTCAGTTTTGCCCTGCTGTATACTCTTTTGTTGTTGACCTTTGAAGACATGAATATTATACTTCTTTGTATTGACCCATAGGTCTTGGGATTGTTCATTGGCCAGAAAAAAATTTTTTTCTCTCTCTTAATCAGATTGAGTCATTTATTGCTCTTCTATCTTTAGGCACATTAATTTCTCTCTGTCACCTCCATCCTGCTATTGACCCTCTAGTGTGAGATTTTAATTTCAGTTATTATATTTTTCACTTGCTGCTTCTTAATATCTTCTGTTTCCTTGCTGAGACCCCCCTATCTTGCTGTCCTTTGAAGAGTCTTTGCCCTTACTTGTTGAAGAATTTTTAAATAACTGCTTTAGTTTTTGTCAGGTAATCCCAACATTTGTGTCATTTTAGCATAATTCCAAAAGGCATTTGGTGATTGTCTTGCCTTGTGCAAGCCAAGATTTTTCTGGTACTTCATATGTTGAATAATTTGAGATTACATCTTGGATATTTTGATTTTAAAAAATGAGGTAATATTGGTTTACATAATTGTTTGTATTTTGGGAGTATAGAATCTCTCCCCCTGTCCCCCCTGCCATCCTGGATATTTTTAATATTATGTTATGAAATGCTGGGTCTTATTTGAATCTTACGGAAAATGTTGATATTTTGGTTACAGTAGGCAAATTAACCTGGTTAGGGTTCAAAACAAGCTCTGACCAGCTCTCAGTGTAAGTCCCATTCTCACAGTCTTTGCCATGTTGCTCACTTTTGTCCCACGGGTACACTATCCACTGTCCAGGATATTGGCAGTGATCCCTACTGTATTTCAGTCAAAGTCTTTAAGGTCACTTCTACACATGTGCAGCTCAGGGGTAAATCCAAGAATTCATAAACAACTTTATGTGGTCACTTTTCTGAACAACTCCTTCACTTTAATTTCACCAGTCCTTTTTGATTCCCCAGGGTTCTTCTTATTTTTTTTAAAGATTTATTTTTTATTTATACATATAAACTGGGGTACAGGCCAGAGGCGTGAGGCGGCGAGAGGGTTCACCAGAGACAGAGTGGGTAGCAGAACAGGCAGATCAGAAAGACACTGCTGAGGGGAGCAGCGGGCAAGGCAGGAGAGGTCTGCCACGCCATGTAGGATTCTACCCGGCTGGGCATTGAACTCGCGTCGCCGCTGCCGACAGCTCCACAGCACAGTGCTTAAACCGCTGCGCCACCGGGGAGGCCCCCCAGGGTTCTTCTTTTTGGTCTTCTTACCAGAAAGCTGGGGCTATACCTCTCCTGTACTGCAGATAGCCTTCTCACTGTTTCATCTCTACACTTTGCTCATACCATTCCACCTGCCTAGAAGCACCCCCCTTCTGCCAGTCTCTACATGTCAAAGTTTATTCTTCAAAATACCTTTAAAATGCAGCTAATTTCAAGAAAACTTTTATGTTGATGCCTCTTTGCCTCCTTCTTAACCCACCTTAACCATGGTCATAAGCGATACTAAATGGCAAGTGCGTCGAAGGCAGGTGTAATGTGACTCTTCTGTTTTGCCTCTGCAGTGCCTGCAGGTAGAGCCCACTCAGAAATCATTGTTGGATGGAAGTAAATAGAATCAGGCCTCTGGTGACCAGGATAGGTGATGTGCCATCTCTAGAAAGTCTCCTAGGGAAATGAGGATGGGGGTGTTTGTGATACAAGGACTACTAGTGGCAAAGGTACTCTTGGGAACACTGCTGTGTAGATGAGACCTGTTTTGTAAATGGGAGATTTCCTCATCTGTGACATTGCCTGTTTGTTTTTCCTTAAGTGTTAATACTTTGAAGGTCAGGAAATAGGAAACATCCCCATTAAGCTTGGGATTCTAGGGCTCAGTCTGTAGCTGACAGCAAGAGTAGAAGTGCAAGATAATAGAAGCTGATACCACTTTCAGCCCATTCTTCTCCCCTTTGCAAAGTGCTGAATGACAAGCAGATTTCTCAGCTCCAAGCAGGCAGTCACATTCACATGATAAATGTGTCTCTGGACAGAGGAGCTTGTTGAGTGATACTTACCAGCGTCTCTGTGAAGGGCCCTCCGCTCCCAAGGGAGCATTTCAAGCTTTTGGCTGCTCCCCTGTTCAGCTGACACTTAAGTGGGGGCAGGAGGAATAAAAACTCATTCTCTACTCTCCAGTAGGATCGAAGCCATGGTGATTTGTTTAAATGCTCAGAAGTGTCCTGGTTTCTCTTGCTCCCTATATTCATTCCTATGTTTACTCCCTCCCCTCGTCAAACCCCAGCAGAGAGACTCGGGGTCTAAGCTTGTAAGAAGCCTAGACCCCCAAAGGGGTAGGGGAAGTCAGTGCCAAAGACCCAATCTGAGTTCAGTCCACTCTACCATTTGGTGCTCCTTGGCCAAGTTCCTTGGCTACTCTGAACTCCACAGATACAAGATGGAGCTGATAAGAACCTCCTCATAAGGTTTTTGTACAGACGAAATTAAACTCATGTAATGATACTTAGCACACTATAAAATGCTCTGCAACAGTATCATCCATTCATTTGCTCAACAATTCCTCGCTGTATACCTATTGTGTGCCAGGCACTGTGCTGTGTTTAAAGGGCCAGTTCCAGATGGTATGGGCCAGGAAGAAAAACAAGCTAATGGCTTTATCAGCCATCATTGTGGCTCTGGGGTGAAGACAGGGAGCTGGTCCAGAAATTCTAACTTTGTGCAGTCCCTGAGACTGCTGCACTCCTGACATTTCTCTAGGGCTTCAGCTCTTGAGAACCATCCCGGTGACTAGGCATTTGCATGGCCTTCTCCAAGAAACATGGTCGAATCGGGACTCTGTGCTTATTTTCTAGGTGCATTACTCTGGGTTTTTCAGAGAAACTGAACCAGTAGGGGACATATGCGTGCACACACACACGTAGACACAGATTTATTATTATAAGAAATTATGATTATGAAAGCTGAGAAGTCCTGCAATCTGCATTCAGCCAAAAGGAGTTGCCGATAGGGTAAATTCCAGTCCAAGTCTAAAGGCAAAAGACTGATGTCCGAGCTCAAGAACAGAGGGAATTCTCCCTTCCCCCAGGTTTTTTGTTCTATTCGGTTGAGTCAGGCACACCCACGTTAGGGAGGATAGTTTGCTTTCCTCAGCCTATCAATTCACAAACACAGCAGAATAATGTCTAACAAGTAAGTGTCTAGGGATGCAGAGGAGGAGACAGGCAAGTCCACACATAAGATTTTTCATCACACCGGGTTGAGGTTCACATAGAGTGGTCAGGTTTACCACATGTTGCCTCTCACCTCCATGTCAGCTCAGTGAGGGCCTCCTTGCCTTTCTCTGTCATGAAATCCTCATGTCACAGGCTCATGATCGTGGCCATTTGCGGCAGGTCACATTCATCTGAAACCAAAATCTGCATGCGCAAGGAGCTATTTCCTCTGGGGGAAAGTTCATTCCTCTCCAGATCCATCTTCCCAGCATGTGAGAGACTCACGTGTGACTGTGAGATTGTCTTCTGCCTCCAATGCCCTGACTCGCTGTACTCTTCCACACTGGTCCTTAGTCAGCAGGAAACTTTAAACAAATGGTGGTGTGGGCCGGGAGTTATCTATGGCCTACATGTCACTCAGCATTTCTGCAAAATCAGAACATAATCATCATGCCAAGCCAAGGTGAGAACTCACTGCAGAGTCTGCCTTTGTATCCTGGCAGGTTGGGGGGTGTGGTGGGGACTGGAAGGAGGACGACGCAGGTGGGCAGTGCTCCGTGGTGACTGTCTTGGTCTCATTGGACCGCAGTCGCCGCCTTCACCTTTAATAAGCTTTTTGTCATTTCAATTATGCTGATGAATCAAGGCACTCTTAGGTATTTCTGTTTATTTAACACTGTGAGTTGTTCTGTTATAGGCTGTCATAGGGGGAAACATGAATTTATTCATTGAAAAATTGTAACATGCTCATGCAGAACTTAGAAAATGGACTTCGGTTAGCAACATTTCTCAAGCCTACATTTCAACAGTGCCTGATCTGCCTGGCATTGTCACCACTTGTGTGTGTCTGTCTTCTCATCTGGAAAATGCCCTTTTAGGCTGAGTGCCTCCAAACCTAGCGTGGTGCCTGGCACATGGGAGTTGCTTAGTTACTGTTTCTGGAATGGCGTGGAATGGAGCTCGTGCTGGGAGGGTTGCACACAGCCTCTCACCTGAGCCAGCCCATCACAGACACAGCAGCTGTTCCTTCAACAAACAGTTGTTGAGCACCTAACCCCGTTGGGTAGATGCTAGATGCAGCGGCATGATGCAGCGACCAGGCACAGCTTCCTTCTGTAGGGACTTCACAGCTGAGCAGGTGACAACCAGAAACTGCCAGCCAGGGTGCATCTTGAGAAATGCTGGTCAAAAGAGGGCCACGGGAACATAGTGACACCACCTAAAGTAGGTGCTGTGCCATGGGAGGATACGGGACCTTGACACTGACATCCGTAACTCTGCACTTCCTCTTAGGGACTTTCTTTGTGATTTCTCCGCAGGGCCTGTGCCAGCAGTGAGACAGAGAGCGAAGCCGGAGACCTCATGGACCAGCAATTTGAAGAGATGAACAACAAGCTGAACTCAGTTACTGACCCCACTGGCTTTCTGCGGATGGTTCGCCGCAATAACCTCTTTAACAGGTGAGTGTGACTCTGCCTCCCAGGCCCAGTGCAGGCAGGGCGTCGTGGGCACAGACAGCGAGCTTTGAGCTGATGCTCCATGCTGCTGCGTGGGCTTCTGGTGCTGTGTTTGCAGAGGTGAGCGTGACACCGCCACAGTCCCGTGCTCCCCAGGGCCTTGGCATTGCAGCCACACTTCCTGGTCAAGTGACAGACTTGATGTGATGACCCACCTTTGGTCGTGGTGGGAGGTACGGGGAGGGCTGTCCTCAGAGTTGTCCTCCTGAGTGCCAGGCGGAAGCAGACGGAGCCACACCCTCTTTGCTGGTAAGTCGTCCGTCCTGTACCTTATGGAGCTTGCTGGCCTGAGACTGAGGGGCCCAGGGCCTGTGGGACACAGCATTGCTAGAGGAAGTCAGCACACCCGGGTACACCCTTCTGCTCTGTAACCCGATCTCTCTATTACTTCACTAAATAGACTCCAGTGGCTTTAAGATGAGCTGAAGTTGAAATTGCCAACCAGCCCAGCCCTGCCTCTTTTTCTCAGGATGGCAGCCAAGCTGCATCCAGATAAAGAGGACCAGGCAGTCGGGGTGGGGGGGCACTTGTCCCGCTATCATTGCTTTCCTGCCAGTAACCCAGGAGTTACACTTGGAAAGACCTTTCCAGAAAGACATACTGTGTTCTCTCAGGTCCCTGCCATGGGCTGAGGACCTTACTTTAAAGGGCAGCAGGTGAAGCCTGGAGCTTAAGCGGAAAGTGGCTGTAGTCTGGGTGGAGACAGCCTCTGCCTGGCAGCCTTGCTGGGTGGGGCGCTGTGTGCCTCTCTGTCCTACTCCGGGCCTGGTTTCCTCTCATTATTGTGCTGTCAGGGTGACAAACGTGTGTTTACTTTCCCAGGGGTGAGCTGAATGGGACAAGAGCCAAGGGCAGCTCGGTTGAAAGGAGGCCAAAGCTGATTCACCCTCACGTTCATTCATCTGCCTCACCCCTTCACAGGTGTCCCTCCTGGCTTTTAGTTTCATGTGGGGACAAGAGCAAGTGTGGGGAGGTGGGTGATGCTCCACTCTGCCAGGTGATGTGACTCAACGTTTCAGGCTCAGAGCTCAGGGCACAGGTTCTCGCCTTGCCACCGCCAGTTAAGTGATGCCAGGCATATTTCATGCTGCCAGCTCAGTTTCCTCATTGTAGAAATGGGGACCCACTTGCTACCTATCAGCCTTCCCTTAATGTGGGGATTAAATTTAAACAATAACAGCAGGCTTCCTAATGCTTAGGGGGCACCAAATACATAGTGACTTTCTGCTGTTTTAAATAAAGGGATAGGACAGTACTGAATTTTTTTTAATTTATTTATTTATGTATACAAGAGCTGGGGTGTAGGCCAGAGGTGTGGGGAGGGTGAGAGGATTCACCAGAGACAGAGTGGGGAGCAGAACAGGCAGATTGACTGAAATACACTGCTGAGGGGAGCAGCGGGTGAGACAAAAGATGTCTGTTGTGCCATGTGGGGAGCTCCCTGGCTGGGGGATCAAACTTGTGCAGTGGCTGCTGATAGCTTCATAGGCTGAAACTTAACCCCTTGTGCCACCAGGGAGGCCGCAGGGCAGTGCTGAATTTAATTAAGATAACATGGATGAACTTTGGAGGGGATGGAAATTGTACGAACCAGTGCAGCCAGCTGGCATTGGTTTCCTTGGGTTGTAGCCTCACCAGCCCTTCTTCTTCCTGTTCTACCTCATGTCCTGCATACGAGAGAGTGCCAAGGGCAGATGATCAGGTGGCCAGACACACCCTGTAGTCAGCTACCCCTCCCCCTCAGGTGCCACGTAAAGAAAGGTATCAAGTCTTGCACGGCTGGGATGTGGGCTCCAAGGGTGCTGCCTTGTCACTGACAGGAACAGGCCAGTGGCTCTTTCTGCAGAGTCCTGCTAAGGGCTAAGGCTTGCAGAGGGCTGCTTCCCTGGAGCCGAGGGAGGTCAAGAGGAGGCAGCCATGCTTGTGGGCCTGGCGTTCACAGGAGCAGCGCAGCTCCCCTCTGCAGGGCTCTCCAGCGACACCTGCGGTTCCGGGGCAGGGTGCTGGGCTGGTGTGGCATTAGGCTGTTGCAGCTAATGCAAGTCAAGTGCAACTTGGCTTTAGGGTTTTCTCTCTTGCCACTCTGGGAACTGCTCTTTGCTCTGCCTTTGTTTTTGAGGTCTCTGCAACCACTTTTTTCTTCTTGCCTATGCACTTTGGCAGAAAATACATTTGCGTGGCAAGTTCAGGGCAGCTTCCTTAATAATGGAAAACAAGGGTCCGTCTCTCATTTAACACTCTGACCCTGGCATGGGCCCCATAGGGCAGAGCAGTAGCCGTCAGAATGCATCCTACGGAATGCTGTGGGAGTTGTGTGAGGGCTGAAGGGGCTGTCTCTGTGTGTGATGTGTGTGTATACACAGATGGTGTGTGTGTGTGGTATATGTGTATGGGTGCATGTGTGTATGCACTGTGTAGAGGGTGTGCCTGAACCTGATAGCAACCAGCAGGTCACATTTATTACAAAAAGAGGAGGGGATAGTACAGGCTTTGGGGCACTGGATTCCAGGTCCGGGCCATGCCTTGGCACTGAGGTCTGTCCATCCAGGACCAACTAGGCCCCATATTTCGGAGAAATGTTCTGACTTCTGTTGTCAGAATTTTTCCATATATGGCTGTATGAGTAGTGTGATGTGGAGAGGGACTTCACTGTTGCTTAGAGATTAGTGGCAAGAAAGAAAACAAAAAGTACACAGAAGTGTTAAGTGTCCCCTTTCTAGAGAGAAATGCCACAGTGGGCCAGAACCCTCCCTTAAGTCTCTGTGACTTCGGCCAGCACCTCCGTCCCTCCTTCCCCCATCGGCCTCCAAAAGGCGGCAGAGCAGAGGATCAGCAAGTGAGAACCCTCTGTGGTCCCCCAATAGAATCCCTCACAAAGACCTGGGGACCTGCAAGAAGAGGGGGAGATGCCACCCTTCTTGGGCCCAGCCTCCTCCGCCTGTGGGGCTGGGGAGCAGAGACGGAAGCGGGAGGGCAGGCGAGGGCAGGCCCTGAGACGTAGTCCACACGCCCACACCCAGCGTGTCCTGGACATGTGTCCTTCTCCGTGCGTAGGTTGCACGGCCAGGCCCTTGCTGACCCCCATCCAGGAGGCTGCCTGCTGGGCAGAGCACTCGCAACAAGGGCTACGGGATGTGCAGCCAGCACCAGGCCGAGCCCTTACCCCAGGTGGATTTCTCTGCAACCCCCAGGCCCTGGACCCCCGTGTCTGGGAATGCGGCGGTGGGGCCTTGCATGTCTCTCAGAAGCCAGTGAGCCGTGACGGGGGATTGGCAGTGTCTGCCTCTCCTGCTTGCCTCCTGCCCACCGCAGGAGTTGGCAGTCGGGAGTGGGTTGTGCTCCCAGAGCCCACCCTGTCCTCCAAATCCATGAGCAAAAAGCCTGGCCTGCGTGGAGATGGGAGTGCACGCATGGGAAACTAAGTGACACTTCTGCCAGAACTTCTAAATGTGGGAGAAGCAGTGACTGGAAAGAGAAATGTCCCCACAGCATCTGTCCAGTCAGTGAGCCGCGTCCTCTCCGAGTCCCTGCCCCGCGTGCATCTGCCGGGACGTGTGGCCGTGGTTCTTGATAAACACCAGTCACTCCTGCCCCAACCTGCAGTGGGTTGTACCTGTAGATGGGGGCCTATCAGGACGGGGGTTCCATTTAACCCCTGCATTCCTTGGTCTAGGCTCTGTCTGTGGTGAGGCACATGGTGGGCGGAGAAGCCCTGGGCTTTGGGGCCAGGCAGACTTGAAACCTGTTCCAAAGCTGCCTACAGTGTCCGGGCCTCGGGCGGGAACCTCTGACCTGGCGCGATCTGTCAGGAGGCGCAGCCAGCCGCCCCCTTGGGCTGTGCCTGTGCGCCGCCTCAAGGTGCCCGCCAGGCCAACAGCCCCTGTGTGCCAGCACAGGTGCTTGCCCCGCTGTGCGTCTCCCCAGGCGGTGCAAATGCAAATGAGCTGCAGGTGTGAAGCTAGAAATACCCAAATCAAGCCCATTGGGTAGTGACAAGTTTGTTCATGATGCAAAGGATTCCCCACAGGTTGCTTCTGAGTATCAAGCTTGCCAGTATATTTTAAGGCACAATTTAATTTATAAGTAATGTTTTCCTTACCCCTTGTTGACTGTTCACTTTCTTGTTCCAGAATTTATTTAATACAATTTATCAAAACATACAGATGCTACCAGAATATATGAAAAATAAATAAATGGATAAAAAAACAAAACTAGAAGGAAAGGAAAAGTAGAGAGAGGGAGGGAGTTTACATAGAAAACCTGTGCTGTTAGCACGGTGGGGGTGGGCACAGAGGCCTGTGCTTTGCTAGCGGCCCCAACAGATCAGCCCAACTATGGCGACCCAGGCCCAGACCTCCCCACTTGATCTGTGTTTGAACAAAGTTCCTGGACACTTCGTGTGGAAGCTGAAGGCTGGGAAGTGTTGTTTTGTTTGAAGCTGCCCCTTCTGCATCCCCCCTGATGGGGGTGGCTCTCAGGCTACCCCCGCCCCCAGGGCCCTCCCGCTCCAAATGCAGTTTGCCACTGAGAGCCTCACGTCAGCCTTGTAGCATATCTGGTCTCCTTCTCTCTACTTCTATTGCTTGACTATTCCTTGAGGCTCCTCCAGCCCCCCACCCCCAAATCACCACCTAATGTGCCCCTAGGAGCAAGCTTGAAGGGCGCTGATGCTCAGTGAGGTTATTGTCCGACTCTCCTAACTGTGGTGTAGAGTCGGACTTGGCCCCTCGTAGGACTCCAGCCCTCCGCTACTGTCTGTTAACACCCACCTGGCTGGCAGGCTGCTTGCCCTGCCCTTGACCGAGCACAGTTCTAATCTCTCTCTCATGCAGGGCTCAGCGGCTGCAAGTTGAAGTAGTAGAACTTATTGCTTGAATCCTGAGCAGTCCTACCTTGTCATACTTCTTCCATCCGCCACCCCCACTGTTAAGCCCCCCTCCTCCTCCATTTGAACCTGAACAGACCCTGAATCTGCCTTTATACACCTCAGGGCATGGGGGTATGGCTAGAGGACTGGCCCCTGAGGTGCCCGCCCCAATAGCCTCTTTCATGAATGCATCTGGAACAGTTCTCTCCTTTTCTGAAAACCGAGCGCAGTTTGGTTATGCATCGTCCGTGGCCTCTCACCCAGGCTGCACCTTCCCCAAGGCCAGATTGAATCTAGCGCCTGTGTTGAGTAGGGGTAGGTAGTTGCTTATTTATGGAAGGAAGAAAGAGAAGGGGGAAGAGGAAGAGGGAGGGGAGGAGGGAGGAAGGACAGGACTGAGACAGACATACATGACAGTGACGCTGATGACAGTGGTGACTGCGGGTTTACTCACCAGGACCCAGCCAGGTTCTTTACATGGACTGTCTCAGGCAACGGGTAACTATCATGACCCCTTTTCAAAGATAAGGACATGGGGCTCAGAGAGGTTAATTAGTGGCCAGGGTCACACAGCTAGTAACAGACAGAACTGGCCTTGGGGTCGAGGTCTGCCAGACTCAGAGATTCTGCTCTAGTCCCTCAGAGCCCCGCTCACCTGAGACCCCCGCGCCGCTCGTCGCCCGTCTGTTTGATCTGCAGTGACAGGACATTCGCTGCTGACATCTGGGGCAGTGCACTGTCTTCGGACAACTGTGACGAGTTCAGCTCTGGAGATTCTTTATGAGCCAGTTAGTGAGAACCCACTGGGGTAAAGAGGTCTGGGGGATGGAGGAGGCTTGAACCCACAAATTGCCTATGGTGCACGGTCCTTTGGAAAAGCATTTTCCTGTATTGCTGGGCAGGCCTCGCTGCTGGGCAAGCCACCACCATGGTATTATTTCCTTCTCTCCACCCCTGAGCAAAAGGTAAGCCCATCTGCCACTGACTGCCCAGCCTGGGATATCTGTCCTGACCCCTGTATCACAGGGTCAGCAGGTAAAGCAAGGCTATGCCAGGCTGTCCTGGGCATCACATCCCAAGGCGACCTCGCCAGGCTTGGCCAGGGAGCCTCATGCTCAGTACATGAGCACGGCCCACCGAGCGCCTGAAGGGCAGAGGCTGTGGCTGCTGGGGGAGGGCAGGCCTACGCTCACTCGGTGTGGGCCTGTGCCTCAGCCCTTGATAGGCCTCGAGCCTGCCCACAAACCCAGGCACCCTGAAGATGGATTCACAAGAACCAGGGGAAAGAGCCACATGCAGCCCCAGGCCCATCCCCAGGCTTGAGAGGAGCTTGTGCCACCCCGAAAGGACAGAGGTCGGGGCCTCAGCCTGCCCAGCCTGGAGGCGCCGCTCTGGAGGGGGAGCCTGGCCAGTGAGCCAGACGCCTGGTAATTAAGGAGGTGAGCGGGCGGGAAGTGCCGACAGCTTATTGAGTAAGTATTTAAAATGCAGCTTTTGACGGTGTTCATTTCCCAGCAGAGACAGCCCTTCACGTGAGTATATTCATGACGGAGAGTCACTGAATGGTCTCAGAGTCCTTTCTTTTAATTAGATTGGGGGCATCTCTGGCTATTTGAACATACGAGATTTGCAAATTAATATTTCCATTGGCACCTGAAAACCCAGTGTTGTTCAAATTTCAGGTCAGCTCCCATCCCTCAAAAGAGTTCAGAGTTTAGGGGCCCAGAAGAAATTTTGGAATACTCTGGCTAAAGCTGAGGCTGGGGAAGGAAGGAATCAAGTGGTTTGCAAACAGCAGATCCCCAACACAGAGCAGAAGCTCTGCTTCGCATTTGCTGAGGACGCTCCCAAGAGCAATCCCGGCCATGAGGCAGGAGGCCCACACTGAGGGAGGTTGGGACTCGTGGGCTCTTAAGGAGCAGAGGCAGGAACCTCGGACAAGCAGCCCTTGCCACTGTGAGTGCAGACAGGAGGCCTCCCAGCCTGGCTGTTGGAAGGTGAAAATGCACGACAAGTGCCCCTGGGAAAGTGAGGTTCTTGTGTCTGAGCAAAGGAGGTGAGACTGCCCCCTTCCACAGGAGGGTTCAGGGCTGTGGCTATGGCAGCACTTGGTCTCTGCTGCCTGGAGAACAGCCCCGCAGCCTACAGTCTTCCTGCTGCTGCCTGCCTGTGGGCATGGCCCGGACACCACAGCCTTAGGGGAGTGCTTAACCTGGCCCCTGGCTTACTCCTGCAACAGCGGCCAGCTGAGGTGGGACCTGCCCTGTGGTGAGAACTCCCCCAGCTACGCACGTCACAGCTCAGCTCTGATCTGCCCCAGAAGATGCCCCATACTGATTCATCCCCCTCTCCCCTTCCCCCCGTAGTCCGAAGTGTCATAGCTGGATGTGCCCTGCAGCCACCGTTCCCGGTTCCATCCCTGTTCCCACTTAGACTGCCAGGACTTGAGGGCAGTAGGGCAGGACGCAGGAAGGCGGTGGGGAAGAGAAGACACTCCAGGGCGGCCTGGGCAGTTGGCCTAAGTTCCAGCTCTAAGACCACGCACGCACGCACACACTGGATCTTAGCTCTTGCTTGGTGCTCAAGACTGTAAACTTCAGGAGGACCAGGACCGCATCTCCCTATCCACTAACGTCTCTGCCATCATCCTGGGCCATCCCCCTGGAGGGCTCGGTGAGCATGAGCGCCGTGGCGTGAGGGGGAGACCCCACCATTTTCCTTAGCATGTTGAAGTGTAAGCCCTGGCAAAGGCAGTTCTTCCCCCAGTCAGGTGCCCGCTGGTTCGTGCAGTGGGGCTCCTCCCAGCCGCTCGGCCCTGCAGGGAAGTCTCGCTGACAGTTGACTAGCACCTGCCCTTCATGGGGCTACCTGCCTCCGGGTCAAGTGCATCTAGGGGAAAGCCACATCCCACTTTTTTGTACCAGCCCCTCGCTGTCCTTTGGGACTGCCCAAGCTCTAGGGTGCTGGGCTCCTCCTTTCATGTTGCAGAGGCGGTGGGACAGAATCTCAGGGTTAGGACGCTCCAGCCGTCCCTGGGGTCTTCAGGCTTGAGTGGGTGCCCCTTCCTTAGCCTTTTCTGAGGGGAGCTGAACCCTTGCTCCCTTATTTCTGCCTGCTGACCCCATCCAGACACTACCATGGGGAGGAGGCCTGATTCTTTAAGCCCAGACCTGTGGAGAAACTCTTGAAAACCAAGTAGACTGAGGTAAGCACCTGCCCTGTAGAACTCAGGGCACTGGCCTGAGGGGCACCCCCCGTCTACTACCTGCGCTGGGCTTATTTGGCTGGAGCACAGTCGGCTCATTTAGCATCTAGCTTTGAACGCAAAAGGCTGCAAAAAACCAGTGTGTGTTGGGGTGGGGCGCTTCCCGCGGCTGCTGTCTGCACAGGGAACTCACGCTCTAATCGTGCCTGCCGGGACAAGAAACCAGGGCAACTAGCTTGGTGCCCACAGAGTGCTGCAGTGTGGTGTCATCCTAGTTCACACCCCCCAGGAGGCCCTGCCTCCCCTCACCTGGGCTCATTCACACCTGCTAGGCACATTGTTCACACCCAGCAGGTACCCCCCCCCCCCAGCTGCAGTGCAGAGCTAGATCTGCACGTGTGAGCTGGAGCCTCACTGAGCACACAGGGTCTTTCTCAGGCCCTTCCCAGTAATAAATCCCCCCGTGCCTGGGCAGCAGCAGATCTCTTCATCCCTGAAGGGAGATTCATGAGCAGTGAGGGCTGCCCAGGCCGACTGGTGTTTGTCATCATTCCACAGTTGTAAGCTACACCCGTGCCTCGCCTCCTCAGTAGCGCTGCACACAGCACATCATCATGTGGCTCTGCGTTCTGTGTGCGCAGAAACCAGGCAGCTTCCCCCGGCCCGCTGGCCTCCCTCCTCCCCAGATACACCCTGGCTCCTTCTCCTTTCCCACCCCACACAGAATGCTGTGCAGTGGAGAGAACGACTATTTCTCCAGAAGTAGATTAATAAGCATCATCTGAGGAATGAGCTAATAAAGACAGTGTGGTGTAAGAAAATCCTCTCTGCTGAGAGCCAGGCTGTCAATTAGCCCAATGGGGTCCTTGGCAGTAAAAGGATGGGCCCAGAGGGAAGCGAGCCACTGCCACCTGCTGGAGCTGCATGGCAGTGCAGCTCTGAGTCCCAGAACCAGGGCTCTTTCCCCTCCTCCTACAGAGCTGTTAGAAGCAGAGTAGCACCCCCCTCCACCCCCCGAGAAGACAGGCTGCCTCCTGTCAGCTCCTCTTCTACTGAAGCAGGGAGGACAGAGGTTAGAGGTTAGGGGAGGTGCTGGCTGGCCGGTTGCTCTGTGTCTGAGGCTGGTGGGGCTCAGTGAAAACCCCTCCTCTGCTTTTGGAAGCCCTGGCCTTGGCCTTCCTGGCGCCGCCTTCTGCACAGCTCTTGCTGTCCCGGAATCTCAGTTCCTCACCTGAGGAGGAGGAGCACCCCCGCCTTCTGGGGCCCTGAGAGAGTGCTGTGGATGTGGCAAACCTGCCGGGGCCTAAATGGATAGCACAGCTCACAAGCCCCCACCTAGACTCACACTGCCGCCGCGTGCCGGGAAGCGTTTCCACCACGTCACAGGACCCAGGGATCCGTCCTGATTAGCGGAGGGCAGCGAAGTCACTCAGGCTGAAAGGCCTGACAGAAATTGAAGCAGTGCCCCAACGAGGCCTTTCTTGCACTGTGACGGATGCACAGGCCATTGTGGTGGTGCCAGGAAAGAGGCAGGTGTGCTTCCAATGAGGAGGCCCAGAAGCCCTCACCCCGGTGTGCGCCTGTCAGCCCTGCTGGCTGGGGGCTCCCAGCCCAGGGGACCTGCCCACTCAGCTGTGCCTCTGCGCTCCTGGGCCCGCATCAGCAGTGCCGACTTTCTCAGGCAGGTTGCAGCACTGAGAGACTCACTGCGGCAAGGCGGGGGCTGTGGCTGTGTCCCAGGGATCAGCAAAGGGGCAGACAGAGCCACTGCAGGTTAGATGGCTTCCTAGATTAAGGAAACCATTTTTTATTTATTTTGTGTAGAAGAACCGGGGGGTATGCCAGAGGTGCGATGGGTGAGAGGACTCACCAGAGACAGAATAGGGAGCAGAACATGTGGATCTACTGAAATAATTGCTGAGGGGAGCTGTGGGCCAGAGAGGAGAGGAGCTAACGCCGTATGTGGCTCAGCTCCCTGGCCGGGGATCGAACTCAGGCCACAGTGGTGAGATCATGAGAATGCCGAGACTTAACCCCTAGCCATCAGGGATGCCCAAGGAAGCTTTTCACTTTTTTAAACTAGAAGAGGCCAACGAGGACTTGAGTCCAACCCCTTCATTTTACAGAGAAAGGACGGCATAAAAGGGACGTGCCTTGCCAGAGCCACACAGCCAGTGAGTGACAGAGGCAGCCTGGTGGCCCACTGTGTCATCTGTAAATGTTCCCAGATTTGGGACTAAGGAGCTGACTGCTTGGTGTTTTGAATTACTGAATGTATCTTCATGCAGCTGGCTAGGCAAATGTACCCCAATAAAATAGCTGGAGTGGGTCACTATAGTTGTAAAAACAGAAGAGACACATGAAGGGGAGCTTGTTGGTTGCAATCTGCACAAGGCAGTGGTGGCCCCAATGAACACAGAGGAAGGACGCACTGCTCACTGCGGCCAGGAGGGTCCAGTGCCAGCCTTTCCCCCCACTGTACCTCAGAAGGGCCCTTGAGACCCACGGAACCTGCACTCACTCTTGGCCTTGGTTTCATGCTCTCCAGTTCTCTGTTCTTGGGCTTGTCCTTCCGGGGACAGCTCTCCATTAGGGACCAGCCGCTTGCTGCTGCTGCTGAGGCAGAGTGAGATAAGGGGGCCGCAGCTCCCACCCACAGCGCCGCTGGAGGACAGGCCTGGGCACACAGCCCAGAGAGGGCCACGAAGGCCGCTGTCTCCGGCAACTTGCAGCCAGTGCTTCCTGCCGAGATAAGGAAAGTCTTGAGTGGATTTACTTTGACCTCAAATTATGGTTTCAGGTTGGGTTTTTTTTTTATTATTATTATTGAACCCATGAAATGCTAGAAAAGTCCAAAGGGACCCGACACCAGGAACCGGTCCACACACGTGGCTGCCCATGATGTGCCGGGCAGGTGGTTCACCAAGGGCCAGGCTGTGGGGGAAGGGAGCAGCCGCAGCGAAGGTCAAGGGGCACTGAGCACGAGGCACTGACTCCCGCTGGCCAGGCAGAGCCAAGGCAGGGCTTGCTGACGCGGGTGTGAGGCAGCCTGACGCGGACAGGGAGAAGGCCGTTCCTTCCGAGGGACAGCCTCAGGAAGGGTGTGGGCGGGAACACAGACGGGCACCTGGCGCAGTGAGCGTGGGGTGTGTGGCTAGAGGGTTGGGACTGGGCGGTAGGTGAGTCAGGTGGGTAGGGGCTGATACGGGGAGAGGATGCGGGCCGCGCGGGGAGACGGGATCGTCTTTTTAAAACAACCGGGCTTGCCTGAACAGGAAGTTTCCGCCTTGGCAATTCCTTCCTTGGAATGATCAGCGGCCGTTCCTCCTTGAGGTCGGTCCGGCTTGTCCCCAGGGCTGGGTCTTGTGGAGCAGCTGTGAAGACCACATGACCCCCCAGCCCCCGGCCAGCTTCGGTTCAGAAGCGGGGGCTGGTAACCGCAGTCCATCAAGGTGTCTGGGGTGCTTTAGGGCTGGGGTCCCTTTCACCACTGGGGGCTTTCTTAGGTCAGAGCCTTGGGTGTGGAACACCCCAGCAGTCACCATTAGGTTCTGCGGCCACAACATTACCCCATCTGCTGAGAATGTGGGCGCACACTGCAGGGCAGGCGCGGTGCCACACCGAGGTGTGTCCTCTGGAGCGCAGCCTGGATTCTGCCCTCCAGGGGAGCAGCGCTCTTTGCGGTGTGTTCTGTGGAATTAAATGAGCCTCTGAGTGCCACCGGGGTTATCTGTGCTTCACTGACTCTGACGACAAAGACGTGTGTGGCCTCAGCCCCTGTAGCTGCAGGCTCTGCGGCTCTGCTCGCTCTTCAGGGACAGGGTGGGGAGCTGAGTGTGTCCAGTTTGCTTTGACGTGACCTTAGAATTTAGGTTAAGTGGGTCATTGCTGCAGACTCCACAAAGGGTGGGGAGTGCCAGGGGTAGAAGCCATACCTGGAAAACACGTATTTTTCAGATCATTTCTTCTGGTGGTCATGGATCCAGGCCTGGCCCCAGAGGGAAAGCAGCCTTCTGGCTTTTTTTAAGTTAAGGATCAGGGAGCTACCCCAGGTACAGTGGTGTGCCTGGTCTCTGCACATAAGGGCCCTTGAGTTCACAGAAACTCCAAAACCAGGTCACACCCTAAAACAAGGTGGAGACCCCTGACCAGGAGTCGAGCAGAGAATGTCACCAGAGGCTGTGCTGAGCCGCTCTGGCCAGGCTGTGTTCCAGGAGGACTCGTGGGGGCGGCCTCGTCCCCAACGGGAAGTGGACTCGCTTCTCCTGCCGCTCTTGAGTTCACCTGTGTGATTTGTCCTGGGTTGGTCCTCAGGGCTTATGACAGCGCCTGGCAGGCGGCCAGTGCTCAGGGAACATTTTCTCAGTCAGTAAATCAATCCACGAGTGTACGTTCTCATCCTGTGTTGGGAAAGTGCAGTTTATGGCCCTTGGGGTTGAAACTGCCACCCCTGCTAGTACAGCCCCGCCTGCATACTCTGGGACAGAAAGAGCAACCAAAGCCACTCCCAGCACCCCTGCCCCCGGGCCTCGTGCTGTGCTGGGGCTCAGCAGAGTGCCCAGTGGTTGGGCTGAGCCAAGGTCGGGGCCAGTACCAATAGTTCTTGCTTGTCGGGGCTCCCACCCCGTAGATTAATTGGCTTTGGGGTACTGTCCTCCTGTCAGTTTGATAGTTGCTGCTGATTCTAATGGTCCTCACATTTGTCTATACAATGGCTCTGCATAGGGGTGTAATTAAATCCTGTGAACGAGCACTTGGGGACATTTGGTTATGCAGAAAAACTCCATAGAAATGTAAGCTGTTGTGTGCAGCTGGTTTACCCCGCGGTTTCTGTCAGTGCTCACTGTTCTGTGAAAATTACCTGAAAGGGAGGCGGTGGGGGCCAAGCCAGGAGGGAGGCCAGGCCCAGCGTGGCTGTGCAGCCTCCCACCTGCCTTTTCCGGTCACGGGAGCCCTCTGGAGTGAGGGCGGAGGCCCTGCCTGCCCTGTGCCTGCCCCGGTTAATCCCTCGGCCTTTCTTTCCCCAGGAGCTGCCAGAGCATGACGAGCTTGGTTAGCAACACCATGTCGCCCATCAAGGACGGGACCTCCTCTCTTCCCAGGAGGCAGAGCTCCTTCGCCAGGCCGCCGCTGCGCGCTCTGTACGACCTGCTCATAGCACCCATGGAAGGGGTGAGTTGCCCCGAGGCCGAGGCATCTTGGCCTCAGCATACTTCATTCACCACTCAGTGCCCACGTGTACCCCTCAGCTACAAAAATGGGCTCCTGAGACGACAGGAGGGTTTTCAGAAAATGAGTCTTCTCTGTCCTGCTTCTCACTCAGCATCCAGAAACCGAGGTGAATTTGCAGTCTTGGTCGGTTGCTGAGTAGTGATGAGGTCTTGAGTTTCCAGGGAGCAGACACAGGCTCAAGTCCCAGCTCTGCTCCTTCGGAGCTGGGTAGATCTGGCCTCAGTGACGTCAGGTACAAAACACAATGGTGCTCCCTTCCTGGCCTGCTCATCAGGCTGCAGGAGGCTCAGCGCAGCTCAGCAGCTGTCAGTAGGAAGCAGCAGTGCAGGCCCGAGCAGACTCACAGCACGGGACGTGCCGCACCTGCACGGCGCTGCCCACGTGCCCACCTCTCATTTGAGGGTAGTGCCCGAGCCTCTTCAAGGGGGTTGTGCTTTCTGGTGAGAACTCTGCTGCTGCCCTTGCCACTGGCAGTGTCACTGGCCATCACATGTCCAACAGCAGATGCCCCTGGCTTGTGATGCCCCTAGAAGGTGGAGAAGTGCTGACAGGCTTCTGTGCTGTGGTTTTGTGCATCATTTGCCAATTCAGACATGACTCTCTAACTGGCTGGGAAATGCTGAAGGGCTCAGGTTCTTGGTGAATCCAAGTGGTGTTTGTGCACAACTGTGTAGCACTTCAGCTCAGCCCCTGTAACCAAATACCACGCACTGGGCAACTTAAACAAGACAGTGATTTCGCGCACGTTTGGGAAGTTCCAGATCAGGAACTTCCCAACAGAGTCCGTTTCTTGGTCCTCACCCTCTCCCTGGATAGCAGCCTGCCACCTTCCTGCTCTGTCCTCCTGTGGCAGAGAGCAGGCCAACTCCGGTCTCTTCCTGTTCCTTCAAGGGCACTAATCCCACAGTGGGGACTCTGCCCTCGTGCTGCATCTAAACCCATGTCCCTCCCAAAGGCCCTGTCCCCTATAGCCATCGTGCCAAGGGTCAGCCCTTCAACACAGGACTTGGAGGGACACAGACTTCTAGAAAGAAAGTCCAAGGGGCCTGGGAGACCTCCTCTTTCACAGGGGAAGGACCATGGCTGATGGCCCCTCAGCTGTCTCAGCGGCCTGAGCACCTCCCTTTGTCTGCAGCCAGGAAGATTTGTTGGAGTGACCCCTCAGTTGCTTATTCTTCCGCTTCAGCCAACGGACCAGGATTCCTTCAGTCCCAGGAAATGCCTGTGCCTTTCTCTGCTGGCCTCCAGGCTGTCTTGGCTTGTGTCTTATTTCTCAGAAGGCTACACTACCTGCTGGTGTCCTCTGGACTTGGGCTGGTGGGAAGAGCAGAGCCTTTGGGAGCTGGCAGAGCTGACTCAGTCTGGCACTGGGTGACCTTGCCCAACTGCTCTCCCTCCTTGAGTGCCTGTGCCTTCATTAGACAGTGATGCTGCTGCTGCTAAATGTGTTGGCTCAGAGCAGGGATGAGATTAGTGAACGTGAAAAGCACCCGGCAAGGAGGCCACGGTGCACATTTCTGCCTCCAGCCAAGTCGCGGGCGCCACCCGGAGCCTTCGGTGCTCCAGGCCTCAGGGAGTGTCGGTGCCTGGCCCAGCCCAGTCTTCTTCCTGGGACGCCCTCAGCTGTCTGTGCTCCTCTTCTGAGGGTTGGTGTCGGGTGCTGTGACCACTTGGCCTGGCTTATGTGCCCTGCCTCAGGGAAGAAGTACATGTCCATTTTCTTAAGGCTGAGCCACCAACCATCACGCTCTCAGTGACTCGCTCCCAGCCCTCTCCTCTCACCCTGAGCTGGGATTCCCACCCGCCCAGCCCCTCTGAAGGCCGTCTGCACCCTCCGTTTTTCCACTCATTAGGCCTTCCCAGTCCCTTTGCGTTGAGGTCCCCAGATTACTTGAACCTTGAGGGTGGAATTAGATGGAGGGGAGGGCTGGGAAGCAGAGGCAAAGATGGAGACTGACCAGCAGCCTCACCACACCCGGCGTGCACGCTGAGGGAGGTGCCGGCAGCAGGCGAGCTCCTCTCCCCAGCCCAGCTCCAAAACATCCCTTCCTCTTTGCAACCTTCCTTGCCCTCTTCTCCCCGCTGCCCCGGAGCCCTTCATCCCTCTCCCCGTGCTGTGCCCACGCCTGCCCAGATGTCCTCCCCGTAACCCACACTTCACTGGACTTCACTGGATTTTTTGCATGCCTCTCCTGCCCCTTGCTGCCCACCCCGCTTCTGGTCCTCACACTCCTCATCCCTCCGTTCCCAGCAGGTGGCATGGCCGTGCCATCTCCACTAGGGTAACGTTTATGGAGTGGCGCATGGTCCCAAGCTGCATTTGCTTTCTGATCTAGTCTGGCATAGAAAGCAGAAGACCCAAGGCAGAAATCAGATTTCCTGTGGCCACTAGGCGTGGCACCTGGGACATTTTAAAATGAAAGGGGCTGGGCTTCTCCCCAAGAGCTTTGGATCTGGTGGCCACACCATCCAGCCAGCGTGGTGCCAGGTTTCTGGCTTATTTCAGAGTCAGTCAGAGTCCAGCCGAGCTGCCTGCGGGGGTCCGGCCCCAGTTACTGCACCGGCCGACACTCCCTGCTGAGTCAGAGGAAGGCAGCGACTGGGGAGCGCCCTGTCTCCCCGGCAGAAACCCTCCTGGCAAAGAACAGCCCGAAAAGGAAGCCGAGGGCAGAGAGGGGGGTCCCTCTCCATCCTCCCTAGTGTTTCCACCCAGAAGAGAAGCTGCAGCGGTACCACAAGCTGTCCTTGTGGGGATTCTAAGGTTATAAAACTGCAGTTTTTTCCTTAAGGATTTTACCCTGGGACTTAAATAACAAAAGTGCGTTGGTCAGACTAGTGGTAGTTCATGTCTGGACTTCTGTGTTCCTCCAGCGGTGAGAGGAAGGGCGAGATTTATGGACTCAAGCCTAAACAAGTTAGCACGGGGCTCGGAATCAGGCCTTGAGGAAGTCTGCTAAGGAAGGAAGAGCCCTCCCCAGCGTGCACGACAGGGCCCCCAAGCTGCAGCGGCCCCTCTGAATTCAGGAGCTGTCAGATGAGCAGATATGACAGGTGCCCCCCGCCCCCAACACACTTGCTTTCAGGGGTGCAGTCTAATCTTGAAGGGAGGCATTTAGTTCAAAAAGATATCCGTAGTTCCTGATATTTAAAATATTCTTTTTTGTGACTCAGGTGTTTGAACACTATGAAGGAGTTTGGCTGCTCCAAGGAGACACACTGAAACCTTTCAAAGGTCACTAAGTAAACGGCCAGGGCAATAGCTTCTCCTTGGCTAATGAGACGATCCATTGCGCGCCAGTAAAAATACTAATTGCAAAGTTAGAATCTAATCAGGATTCTCCTCCATCCTGACCCAGTTTTATCCGTTTATTCAATGAGTATTTATTGCCATGTGCTGGGCCCACTGTCCTGAGCTCAGAGGAGACGGCTCAGAAGCTGGGCGGTGGTCCCAGGCCATGGCAAGGTTGGGTGGCCGGCCAGAGCCATCAGGTGGGCTGCGCAGGGCGAGAGGGCCAGTGGCTCCTCAGCAGGCTCTCTGTGGGGGCCGCCTGGATCCTTCCCGTTCCCACAGCAAGCGCGGCCACCTGCTCCCGCAGCCACCAGGGGGCGACACGACACCGCGCCTGGTGCTATCAGCTACCAGCCGCCAGACCCTTCTCCACATTTTCAATGAAAATACAAATCAAAATTGGAAGTGTAAGATTATGAATCACTGACACTTCAAGACTAAAGCTATTAACCTTTTCACATGGGGCTTATAATTCTTTGAACAACTGCCTTTGTTTAGCCGCAATCCTGTGGTGGAGGGACTAGGACAGATGGTATGAAAAGCGGAACAGAATAATATTTTACCGGAGGCTTGCAACAGTATTTGATTTAATTTGGCTTAAGGGAAACACTGTCGTGGATCTTTCCTGAAACCACATTGTCCTTTACTGTCAGGACGGGCAGGCACGTCCACTTATCTTTGAGGAGGACCCAGTTACATCAGCACGAGCCATCAGCAAACGTTAAGTCAAATCCTGTCTGATACCTGAAGGAGAAAATGTCACTGAAGACACAAGTGTTCACTGTAAAAAGGACCTTGTGTCTGTGGCTTTCATTTTTAATCGAATGAGAGTGAAGCCTCCCTAGGATTTCCTTGGTGGTGGTGAAAGGCCGGGTCCTATAATGAGGACACCAGAACCATGCAGGAGGCATGTTCTAGGGGCCACAGCAGACATGTTGGCAAGGCCTGGAGGGCTGCTCTAGGTGACACTACTCATTCACTCAGTTCCCAGGCAGCCCCCTCCCCCGCTGACCCGTTTACAGACAAGACTTCTCCCAGGGAGCCAGCTTGAGTAGGATATTCCCTAGGATTTGGTCAAATCGCCTCTAAAGGTTCAGATCTGGGGATCTTTCAAGATCTTTGAAGTTATAGTCCCTGACATCCTTGTCATTATTCCCATCTATTTAAATGCCATTTCCTAGACTTAGTCTTAAAAATCAAGGTTATAGAACATGTAGTGAAAGTGAAAGATCTCAACCAAAAAGAAAAGCACTCCTTGTCCACCTCTGCTCTGGCTTAATGAAGCTACCTGTTTAAGTGGGCTTATCTGTTAGAACCTCAGAAACTTACTTAAAACTTGCTCTTGATGTTAGTTAGGTTGGTAAACTGCCTTGCTAAACACCGGAGTTCTGGGAATTCATCTGTGACCTCTCTAAGAATCTGACTCAGTCGAGGGCTCAGCCATAGGAAAGTTTGGCTTGGGGGGGGGCGGGGGTCATGACCTAAATTACTGCTGGGGGCAGGGGGACAGAAGGCAGGGGGACAGAAGGACTTTCTTGGTGCTGTGTGAATGCTCCTGCTTCTACTAAATTCTTGTACTAAAACAATTGCAGCTGGAAATGAGACAGATCATTCGGGCACCTGTTTTCTGAATAGATTGAAGGCTTGGAAATAGCCAGGGGATGCTGGGTCATGGAAATGATCAGACCCAGACTGTAGAGTGTGGCGTGGATGGGGCTTTGGGACTGGCGTGCTTGAGTGCCAGCTCACCCCCAGGCTGACTGCTTTCTGATTGAGATCTCTGTGGTAATATTCAAATGAGGACAAGTGTCACCCAAGGACAGCAGGTATGTCTACACGTGATTAGGAAAAGGGAAAGTGAAGCCAATTACGTATAAGTTGTCTCTACCACTGAAAACAATGATGAGAGCACCCAGAACAGTGTACTCACCTGCGTCACTGCTGTCGCGTGAGCGCCACTGGGCTCTATCCTAGCTGACATTCAGCAAGCAGCTGAGTCGCTCTTCCCCCAGCTTTGCGTGACCAGAGGCACGCCTGCCAGGTCAGCTGAGAGGGCCCCGTGGAGGCAGGCCTCCCTGGCTCTTGCTGGCCAATGTTCATATTTCTCCAGCACCCAAATTCCCTACCTTTCCCAGTCTTTGGTTCTTCAGGCAAACCAGTGGCTCATTGTTTGGCTGGCCAAAAAATACAGAGGACTTAGTGTGTTTTTGCACTTCCATTTTAGTTGGAATATAATGTCTACAATATTGGTGAATTTTAGTCACCAGCTTGAGTTATTGCCAACAAATATTTACTAAAACTCTATACAATCATCCTTGATGCCAAGATTTCTCAGAAGCATCACATAAAAAGTCCTTCTAGCTTAGAAAGTCCTGTTTGATCAGTTCACTCAAAAATGAGTCAGAAAAAAATCCTAAGCCTTGAATACAGTTCTGAGGTATCTGAGTCACCCATATTTCTCTGCCTCTGGAATCCTTGTTGTAGACAGTAGAGTCCATTTCATCTCACATTTAATCTAACCAAAAATCCATGGGCCTAAGAGCTTTCTTTTCCTTTCCCATAGTGATCAGGGATGTTCATTCCTCTAGCTTGTGAGGCTGTGAGGTCCTGAAGGGCCTTTATGTCCTCCTAGTGCACTGTGGGGGTGTAAGCTGAACATTCGAACCCTCGTGATGTGCATGGTGCACATAGTTCTTGAGTTAGAAGCCAGGACGCGAGCAACAGTGGATTTAATCAGTGCTCTCCTGATAGCTTCGGACCCCTGTCACCTGGATGTAGCTACCGAACATCCTCACTGGCCAAGAGCAAAAGAGAAGTCACCACCATTCAGAATTCACAGGGGTTCCCGGGAGACCTACAGGCCATCAGAAGTTGGACGTCAGGGTAACTATGTGGCAGGTGTTGTAGACTCTTAGTTAATAGTTGCGATGGTTACGATGGTGGCATTGGTTTCTCTTTGTGTTAAATTTGGAGCTGGATGCGCTAGAGAGGCTACTGGCATGCTTTCACCTCAGGAATATTTATAAATGCCAGAGGAAAACAGAATGAGTTGTACAGGGGAATAGTATAAGCAATAGGGTGAGTGTTCAACTTATTTCCAGCACCTAACAACAGCATAAAGTTACACTTGGCTAATATGTTCTGAGTGCCCACTGTGTGCCAGCGTGGTGCCCTTGGGCTGCTGCACAGACTCTGTCGGCCAGACCTGTGAGGTAATGGCCACGAGCCCCATCTTGTGGCTTTGGAAACAGAGTTGTAGGGAAGTGGTGTCTTGTCCATGAACTCAGAACCTTCCCGTCCAGCCCTTACCATGTGCCCCACGGCCCAGCCATTCCGCGTCCCTGAGAGGTCCCAGCACAGCAGCTGGGCTCACACCTGTGGCAAACTTCTCTCCTCAAAATGTACCTTCGCTTCCTGGTCACTGAACAAGGCCTCCCATTCTTCCAGGCTCAGAATGTCTGGGCCTAGTCAGGAGATAGAAAGGAGTAACTAGGTCATGAGGAAACTCTGTGTGGTCCTCTCAGGCTGAGGGAGTATACCCCAGACACTTCCAACACTGGAGAGAGTGTGCTTCAGCCCACAGGATGACAGAGCTGGTCTAGAGCTGCTGGGCAAGCGGCAGCTTTGAGTGCTGATGGGAGTAGTAGATCAGCTACTAGTGGTGAGGGCGTGCAGGTGCCCGCAGGGGCGGGAGGCCAGCAGAGCGCACCGGTTGTGTAGGCCCTGGCTCCCATGCCAGGGGCTGGGGGAAGGTTATCACCAGGCAAAGAGCAAGGTTCATCTTCTGGGCTCCCCTGAATGTCCTCACACACATAACCTCCCCCGGCAATGCCCCCCCAGTGCCCTCCTTGAGACAGCTCAGCACGTGCTCACTTGGCTCACTGCAGCTGTGTCGCACAACAGAGGTTGATGGGCCCTTGAACTGAGAGGCTATCGACTGCTCATAGCCACCTACCTACCTCCCGGTGTCCACTAAGGGAGCAACTTCCGCTGCAAAGACTGGCCTTAGCCACAGCACCCCCTGCTGGCTGGCTGATGGTCAGCTGAGTGTAGCCCATGAGGTATGTGTGGCCTCTCCCCTTCAGTCCCGGCCCACAGTGACATCACAGGGTATCTGCTGCCTGAACTCACTGCGGCGGGCAGGGCCACAGCCTCTTGCTAAGAGTGAAGGGGAACTTCCTAGGGAATAGAGATTTTAGTACACTCTTGGCCTCTGTCTTGTTCTACTTCAGAAGATTTATTTCTAGAAAATTCACAGGTGAGAAAGTTCACATTTTTGCTGGAACTTGTTGGGCTCTGCTAGTTGTCAACGTAGGGCTAATGCTGAGCCATTTTATCTTTCAAACCTAGGCCTTAAGAGGTCAGCAAATACCCTTCCTAGACTGAAACGCTGAGGCACACTAGCGTTTTCTGGAATCATCTCTCCTTTTCCATCCACCATAATCTGGATAGACACAGCACTTTATTTTCTGTTTTCAAGTTCACACTGGGTATGTGGCTAGCCCTTCAGTGCCGGGGCGATGTGTAGACATCCCTCAGAATACTAGTTTCCAGGGCGTCTTTCCCGATATGTTCAGTTTCCCCACTGCCTTTTCAATGGGCTTGTCAGTCTACCGTGAGGCCTGTTTGCCCACAAGCCCATCCTGCCGTCACCCCCTCCTTCCAAGCGCTCAGACCGGTCCCATTTGGCTATGTGCTGGCTTTCCTGTGCCAAAAGGCCCCAGACCAATGAATTGGGATACACAGTCCAGAGTTCCAATCTCCTGGGCTAGAATTTCAGAGACTTTCCCTCCTCATCACTGTCACTTTTCTTCCCCAAGTCCTTGTTCCCTTCTTGACATGTGCCTCCTTGTCTGAATGACTGTGCACGGCCCCGTCTCCTGTGGTACAGGCCGCCTCCGAAAGCTTCGTCAGAGGCCCCTCAGCTCCAGAACACACAGCAGCTCCTCTGCGTGAGGCCACACTCTCCTTCCTGAGCTCAGGTCCGAGTCTGGCTCCCGAGGCCTCACTGGCTTTGCTCTCCAGCTTCCCCTGGGCTTGTCTGCCCAGGTTGGGCCTTCCCCAGCCTTCAGGTGCCAGGCAGCCTCCCGGGAGGGACAGTGTCATGCCCGGGGTGGCCTGCCCACCTGGGGTTGACATCTTAGGCTTCTGTGAGGTTGCATTTAAATCTGTCTCAGTGGCTCCCTTTTACATCTCATAGGCCTGAGTCTGCACTGTAGCCTCCAAGCAGGGGCCGGGCCCTAAACCTGTACTTTCCTGTGGTGCACAGCAGGCCCATGGTGGACACTGCAGTGGCTAATGGGGAAGCCACGGCCCGGCGTGGGAGAGTAACTGCTGACAACAGGCCACATGAGATGACTGCCCCTCACGGAGAGGTCGGAAATCACTTGTCACAGATGCCTGAGCTGGCTTTTAGGGCATGAGATCACAACCTTGAAGCTTGTGACCAGACCCAGAGGTCTGTGGGCAGGGCTGGCAAAGTCCCTACAAAGACCCCGCCAGGGACCGCTTCCTCTAAATGCTGCTATCCTCAGTGACTCGCCTCTTTCCTTGCCCAGCGACCCCTGAACTCCCTTCGATCACAAGTAGGTGCCGTTGTGACCAGGGCTTATCTGGGACTCCGCATGCCTCGGGGAAGCCGTGACCTGCAGGTAGAGACGGACCCGGCTGTGCCTGCGTGTCGGGCAGCTGGGCCCTCCCTGAGCACCGAGTGGTGGTCAGCGCCACAGCTGGCCGCCTGTCTGCAAGGTTGGGGCACCATCAGCTCCGCCACTTTGGCACACTGCAGCAGTGTGTGGTGCTGCCCTTCACAGCGGCTCTCAAAGCCACCTCCACCTGTGGGCCAGGCGGGGACCTCAGGCGTGGCCGTGGCAGGGACTGCGGATCCAGGAGCCGACAGCTGCACGGGGCAGGGCTGTGCCTGGCCCGCCTAGTCCCCTTGCCACCCCAGCGGCTGTGACAGCATGGTGGTGGCAGTGACAGCCCCCTCTCCCTTCCTGGGTTGTACAGTTCCTTAAACCTTCTTGGAAAAGAGCTCTCAAGGCAAACAAGCAGCAAATTGGCCTAATAATTTTCATTTCTGCTTTCTTTAGATGCAGCTAGAATTTCAAAATAGAAAAAAAAAAAAGCCACAGGAGGTTTGTACAGACCGAACATGCTGCCAGGCACATGTCACTTTGGGTTAGCTGAGTGGCTTCTGCCACCTGGGCCAAGCGCCCACAGCAGTACGTCAGATGGATTAAGCGTGCACATTTGCTCCCCGGAGGGCACTCGACTTTCCGTAGACGGGGTGAGCTGAGGGGAGCCCAACTGTGACTCTCCTGCAGAGCTGGAACCAACCGAGGCGCAGCGCTGGGCCCGAGCCCCGGGCACTGGGGACGGCACAGGCGGTCAGACCTGGGCCTTCACCCCCAGGAGGCGCGCGGCTCAGGGCGGCGTGTCCCCGAGGGCCAGCAGCAACTTCTGCTTCTTGTCTCGATGCACATCCAGCGTGTCTAACCCAGTTTCCACAACCCCTGCCTACTTATTTAGCAAGATTCCTAGGGCCTTCGTCTCCATCAGCAGTTCTGAGGGTGTCTGCGGGCTGCAGGTCTGCACACGTCTCCCCTCAGGTCCTAGCTTCAGGCCTTTCAGGGGTGTGGGTGTCACATTAGTGGTTGATCCCCGATGACCCCAGGGGAGCGAATGGAGACAGCGCCAGCAGATCTGGGGGCCAAGGGCCATTCTTTCCCCAGAGAAGGAGCACAGAGAGGCAGAGGAGGTGGTCCTGGAGGTCACAGAAGATCCTCGAATCTGGAACCCTTCCGCACGAGGGGGTTTCATCCCAATTCCTGAACCGTCCACGCTCACTCTGGTTTTCTAGCCTCTAGTTCATCAAAATGGACAACACATTCTCCTCTGGTCGTGTTTTGGAGTGGTGATTCCTACACCAGTCTTAGGGCCCCTGTGCCAACCCAGCATCCCCTGCTCTGGTCCTTTGGGGAACACTGTGTCTTGCAAAGTTCTTTCTGAGACCACTACACTTTGCCTTAATTCTCTGCCTCCTATAGAAACAAAAGGACCTCCTCTGGCCTGTTCTTACCTTTATGGGGCATCTGCCCCTCTGACTGGTGACTCCAATCTCCTGCCCTGCTGACTTCAAGAGACTGTCCTCTGACCTTCTCCTAGGGCCTGTGAAGGCAGGTGGAAGCCTTTACTTGGTGAGGCTCCCAAGGGCAGCACCGCAGCCCGTCTCCAGCGCTCCCCGTGTGGACGTTTTGGGCCTGCGGGCTCCTTCCTATGCTGATCTCGGCCCGTCGCTCAGGACAGGCCTGCCCTGGGGGCCCCGCTCAGCCTCTCTCTGCTTGCTCCGCAGGGCCTCATGCACTCCGGCGGCCCGGTCGGCCGGCACCGGCAGCTGGTCCTGGTTCTGGAGGGGGAGCTCTACCTCATCCCTTTCGCCCTCCTGAAGGGAAGCTCCTCCAACGAATATCTCTATGAGCGCTTTGCCCTCATCGCTGTCCCTTCCATTCGCTCCCTCAGTCCGCAGTCCAAGGTAAGCTGCACAGCTCATGCGTGGTGGCCAAGCCTCTTGGGTTATGTCACTAAGGGGCAGAACGTGGTCCCGTCAACATGTCGCTGCTGTATCTGCAGCTGGCTGGATGGTCGGCTTTTCTGACCCCCAGAAGTTCTTTGCTACCTCAGGAAGCCAGGACAGGTAAGGAACATCAAGGTTGTGAGCTACTCATAGACACTGTGGTCAGGCTGGTTACCCGTCATGCACGGCCCCAGTGAGGTGTCCCACAGCAAACAACACCTCATCTCTCCCTCAAGTTTACCACCAAGTGCTGCCCAGTGGAAGGACAGATGAGTAACAATAGTGCATATAGAAATGAGTCCACAGGCCAGTGGGAGAATTGAAAGCAAGAGGTCCCCTTCGGGGGACAGGTAGGGGACTTGGGTCTCACTGAACAAGAAAGACCCACACAGGAAGAAGTGTCTGAACAGGAAGGTGCGGTGGGTGCGCCAGAGCCACCTGTCTCGCCCGCAGCCAGTGCTAGCCCCACCGCTAGTTGAGTCAGGCCTGAATCCTCTTGCCCTTCTCCAAACACCCTCCAAGACCTGACAACCTGGCTTTCTTCTGACCAGCTCCCCACCCCGGCCTGCACTGGTGCATTCCCAGCTGCACTGAATTGCTCTGTCTTCAAACTTGAAGATGCCTCCAAACCGCCAGCTGCTCTCAGAGCCCCTCCGACCCCCAGGTGGGGCTCAGTCGGACGGGCCACCTCATGCATGAGAAAGTGTCGCACACGTTCTGGTTTAGGGGCCCACAGCACCTGCCTTCGTGCCCTGGCCCGCTGGCCTGGCCTGGTTCCGCAGGCCAGTTTCCGCCTTACAGGGTTTGACAACTGAGTTGTAACTATTTTTGTTGATGAGACGATCCGTTTGAAGTGAAGGAAGCACCAGATTCTTACCTCCTCCTCCAACCTTCCTGGGGCTTGATAAACAGGAAGGGTCCTTCCTCCCATCCAGTCCTGATTATTTTCAAGAGCTTGTCGCAGCAGGTCTTCGTAAGATGTCCACTCGTGTCAAAGCATGTAGACAATTGGTGTGGACGAGTTACTGGGAGAACAGAAGGAGCGAAGCTAGACCTGGCCCTTGCCTTGGGCCATCCTGACGCTTCTGAGAACCACTGCGGGGTAGCCTGCCACGTCTGACAGGTGGTCTGTTTGTCCATTTTCCCCTTCTAGTCTCTTCTGAGGAAGAACCCGTCCATGTACTCCAGCCCCACGTCCATGGCGGCCGTCATCGGCAACCCCAAGCTCCCATCAGCAGTGATGGACAGGTGGCTGTGGGGGCCGATGCCATCGGCCGAGGAGGAAGCCTACATGGTATCAGAGCTGCTGGGCTGCCAGCCCCTGGTGGGCAGTGTGGCCACCAAAGAGAGGGTCATGAGCGCCCTGACGCAGGCTGAGTGCGTCCACTTCGCTACCCACATCTCCTGGAAACTGTCCGCCTTGGTCCTCACGCCCAGCGTGGATGGCAACCCAGCCAGCAGCAAGAGCTCCTTTGGCCACCCCTACACCATCCCGGAGTCCCTGCGGGTGCAGGACGATGCCAGTGACGGGGAGAGCATCTCCGACTGCCCGCCGCTGCAGGAGCTGCTGCTTACGGCGGCCGACGTCCTGGACTTGCGGCTCCCCGTGAAGCTGGTGGTGCTCGGCGCTGCACAGGAGGCCACCAGCAGAGTCACGGCCGACGGCGTCGTCGCGCTGACCCGGGCCTTCCTGGCTGCGGGAGCACAGTGTGTCCTCGTGTCTCTGTGGCCGGTGCCAGTGGCGGCTTCCAAGATGTTTCTGCGCGCCTTCTACTCATCCCTGCTCAACGGCCTGAAAGCCAGCGCCGCGCTGGGGGAGGCCATGAAGGCGGTGCAGGGCAGCAAGGCCTTCGCACACCCCTCCAACTGGGCAGGTAGGAGCCTGGGCCCAGCTGGCGCCCCTCCGTGGATTCGGGGAGCCCACGCAGCCCCCTGGTGCAGGTGGGGAGGGCAGGGCATTAGGGAAAAGCCGCCATAGGAAGAGCAAGTTGAGAGCCTCGTGTCCTCTACGCTGAATCATCTTCTCCATCAGGTGTGAATGTGAAAGCCCTGATGTTAGCACCCACTGGAGCACCCTATTGATGGCACCCTCGTGTAGAATCCCATAACCCAGAAGAGGGTGGCATCGTAGAAAGACCCTAGGCTGGCCCACTGGCCGACGGGGTTTGATCTGGCCCCAGGGGCCGGGATAGGCTGACCCCGTGTCCATGTGGAGAGGCTCTGTGAGGAGCGAGCGGAGTGTCTTGTGATGCACGGGCACCACGCATTCTGGAAGACGAGCGGTGCATGCTCTGGGCGGGCCCTCGGGGCACGGGGCTCTGGGCCTGTAGGGGAATGTGGTCTTTCGGCTCCCAGGGATGACCTCCGCCCTCCAGGACTCCCGGGGGCCCCGCCGCGCGGGCTAGGGCATTTTGCCAGCACCCCTCAGGATCCTTCCGCCTGTGGCCTCTAGAATTGGCCCCTGTGCTCCCGGGTGCTCCGGAGCCGAAGAAGGGGCCTGCCAATGCCGTAGAGACAGTACAGACCCGTAAAGCAGCCTCTTAAACCTTGACAGAGGGACAAATACTATTTTTAAACTTTTACATTTTGATGGCAAAACAAAAACACACCATCTATGGATAAATTTAAAATTGAGAACAAAATGACTCTCACCTTACTCTCTCTTGTCAGAATCAGCCAGCTGACATATTCTGCTATTACTGGTGTCCGTCCAGCCCGGAGGTGGCGCTGTGGCTCCCAGGCCCAGCAACCAGCAGACTGTTCAGTAGTTGTCCAATCTTGCTGTGCTGAGAAATGGAAACCTTTGTTTAGTTCACAAACTCAGCTGTAGTAGTTTTCAAAACGCTGTTCAAGAACCATCTTAGATAGTTGTGACACACAGGAAACCAATATACACAGTTGGTTTGATGAAGCTGCAGTCGGGTGAATAAGAACAAACCACTGATTATCAAATAAAGTTAGAAAACTGCAAAAAAAAAAAAAAAAACAAAGCAAAATGTAAGAAAACAAAACACCATAGTGGAATCTATCCTGCTCCTCCTGTGGCTGAAGCGGAACACTCAGTTGGCGGAGGAGACCTATGTTTGGCCGTGCTCCCCTCACAACTGCCCCCTCATTCTGTGAGACGGGCAGATACTGAGGGTTTGGGCCTGTGTCACTAAGCCACTTCTGCTCCCAGATGCAGAAATCAGAGGCTGCTGGAGGCGCCCATGACTGTTCTCAGCACACGATGCCTGTTTTGTGAGTTCTCCTGGCACAGAGAGCCCCACACGGGCCCACACAGTACTGCAGGGTTTGTGGGGACCTGACCTATTTCTTGCTGACAGAGCCCTCTGTGCAGGCCCCTTTCTCTTCCTGTGGTGCTTAAGGTGATGTTTTTGTCCTTGCTTAGTTTTATTGACTATGAAAGTCATACCTTTGTCCTGGTGGAAAAGATTTTATGCTGCCATCTTACCCTTAACTATAGCCTTGGCTCCTTCACTCTTAGAAAACTCTTTCACATTACTACTGGGGGGCAGGGGGACCCTAAAGTTGCTTGGTGGCCTGATGTTCCATCTGTGCCTTCTGGGCCTTGTGTGCAGGTGTTGGAAAGGGAGCCACATGGGCATGGAAGGGAGAGGGATGAGGGATGGGACCTGGCTGGGGGTGTGGATGTTGCCCAGCCCAGTTTGCAAATTCTTCTAACTGAAGGACTATCCCTTCCTGCCCCCTAGTCTGGTGGCCTCAAGTCAGAATGGAACATACCTGCTCCTCAGTCCTTGGAATCTTCCAGACAGAGACCGTAAACCTCAGGGAAAACAGGCAGGCGGTCACCAAGTCAGGGAAGGCGCCATCTCTCATCGGCCCGTCTTGGGCCACTCAGCCTTTTCCCACCCTTGCTCACAGAGCAGCAGGAAGCAGAGGCACCACCTGAGCAGCTCCCCGCACCCTCTCCCCCCAGCAATAAACAGTGACTCTTCACAGAGAAGGGACAAAGGCCGTCCTTTTGCCAAAAATGGCCCTCTAGTGAGAGGGGTGTCTGACACGCCTGCCTGCAGAGCAGCGATCCCACGCGCTCCTGCTCTGGGGCTGTAACTGTGAGGCCTGAGTTGAGCGGTACCAGGGTTCAGTCAGCCGACTCTGGGGACCTCCCGGCTGACTGGCTGAGGTGAAGGTGAAGTCTGAGGCACCTTCTCTTGCTCTCCACAGGGTTTATGCTCATCGGCAGTGATGTTAAGCTGAACAGCCCCTCCTCGCTCATCGGCCAGGCCCTCACAGAGATCCTACAGCACCCAGAGCGCGCGCGGGATGCCCTGCGAGTGCTGCTGCACCTGGTGAGAGGGTCGAGGAAGCCCAGCACCAAGGCTTCCTGCAGAGCAAGTTGCCGGAACTAGCGGGCAGAGCCGGTTAAGGGGCTGGCTAAAGGGGTGCGAGCAAGTTGACACGGCCACAGGCTGAGTCAGTTGGTCCAGGTGGTGGGCGCCGTCGGAGAGGCTGCAGCGGGCCTCACCAGGGCCCTGGGGGGGGGGGGCAGTCGAGGACCACGGCCTAAGGAGGGCCCACCCACAGCCATCTCCAGGCCATGTGGCGCTCTGAGTCTCAGCTCCTCACGTGGAAAGTGGGGAGAAAACCAACTTCCCACGGTTATGAGCATTAGAGACAATGTGACTAGCCGGACACAGCAGGGTCTCAGTAGCCGACATGGTGTTTTATAAGCAGATAAACAGGCCTTCCCTAAACTCAGAAGTCCAAGCCAAGAAACAGTGATGGAACATGTACCCTGATAACCTGGAAGGCAGTCTCCGTAATTTAGAATCTCTAGCTCCTTGGAATTCTGTGCCAGAAAGAGCAGTCCGTCCCAGCCTGGGCCACTGCTGCGGGTGGGCAGACCCTGACGCAGCCGAGCTCTTTCCACACCCGAGGCCGACAGCCCCGCGTGGCGCACACCCCAGCTGTGTGCTCAGGAGGAAGGGCCCGGGGAAGGCGGCTGCGGTTTGTTTTGAGCAGGTAGTTCAGGGGCTGGGGCTGGGGCTGGGTTCCCGGTGGGCATGTCCTCTGGGTGCCGGTGCCAGGCCTCGGGGTGGCAGCTCTCAGTGCATTCCTGGTGATTTGTCTGATGTGCATAATCCTGAAGTTTAGGGTCTGCCTGAAGGGTTCCGCAGGCCTGAAAGAAATGAGAGTACGAGCAAGTAAGAACGCTGTGACCGCAAACCTCCCTCCTGTCAGGCCAGAGAAGGGCCTCACACGGCTTACTACGGGACGGGTGTGCTCACGTCAGTGTGAACTCTTGGGGACTAGGTTTTGATTTTGACTTGTCTAGATACTGCATAGAGCCTTTTAAGTTGCTTAGCACTAGGCCTCCTCAGGCCCCCGTCACCCCAAAGGCATCTTTCTTCCTTGCTGCAGCCCCCAGGCCAGTTTTCCTAGATAAGTGAACTGCCCCAGTGATGGCACATGTGCTATCTCTGGAGGGCCTGAAGTCTCCCCTGAGAGAAGAGTGTGGGAAAGGCCTGCTGAGTGCTGCGGGGCACTGTGGGATGCTCACCTGGGAGGAGCTGTTGGAGCAGTCATGTGGTGAATTTAGCCCGTGTGGGCCAGGTACCAGTTTGGGTCCTGGAAGGGAGGGGGGGACCCATGGTAGAGGGGGAGGTACAGGATCGGGAGTGCCGCGGGGGCTGAAAGATAAATGAGTTGGAGGAGCAAGGAAGAAGGACAATGGCTGCCAAGGCCCGCGAGGGCACTGCTGGGTGTGTGGGGTCTGGAAGGCCTGAGGCGCATCCTGGTGAGGGAGAGCCAGCACGCAGTTTGGGCGGCCTCTGACCTGACGTTGGTTTTTAGACAAGTCACTTTAGTGTCTGTGAGGAGCCCGGAGTGGTAAGTGGGTGAGGGAAGGGACAGTTCTTCCAAGTCACACCAGCCCGTGCTGGCTGGAACTCTGAAATCCCCTCCCCTTGCAAGAGGCAGTGCCGCTGCCAGTGTCATGGTCTCTGGGCCTAAGTAGCAGACAGCCCTGGACCTGGACCTTTGTGCCCCCAAAGCCACGCAGAGAGAAGCCCGGGCCGAGCCGTGGCAGAACAGCACCTCGGCCCTTGCCCCCCCAGGTGGAGAAGTCCCTGCAGCGCATCCAGAACGGACAGCGAAACGCCATGTACACGTCCCAGCAAAGCGTGGAGAACAAAGTGGGCGGCATCCCCGGCTGGCAGGCCCTCCTCACTGCGGTGGGCTTCAGGCTGGACCCTCCCGCCAGCGGCCTGCCCGCAGCCGTCTTCTTCCCAACGTCCGACCCAGGCGACCGGCTCCAGCAGTGCAGCAGCACCATCCAGGCCCTGCTGGGTGAGCCCCGGGCAGGCTGGGGCTCGGAGGGACAGGCAGCCGGCGGCCTGGCCCTGCACTCACGGGGAGGTGCAAGGGAGTGCTCTGAGGGCTGGCCAGGAGCCCCAGCCACCGCTTCTCCCGGTCTGGAGGAAAACTAGCGCCCTTAGCCCAGTCTTTCCGTTGGTAGTAGCAACCCTGCCCCAGGGGGGCACCACAGTGTCTCTGCCTCTTCCCAGGGTGCCACAAGGTAATGCTGGGCAAACAGTAGCTGCCATGAGTATTTAATCAGCAGCTGTGGTGGGGTCGGACAGAGCCTTGCGGCCAACCCCGGGTTAAAGCAGGAGGCAGACACGGGGCTGCCCTGCGCTTCACCCAGGGAGGGAGATACTGCCTGAGCCCCGAGACCAGGCCCTGCGCGCGTGACCACGTGCCTGGAGGCCCGCAGCAGGGCAGGATTGGCCTGCCCCCACCTCCCTTCTCAGAGACCGCTTTCACCTTTCCCATGTCTGCCACAGACTGACTGTCTGGCTGTCCCAACCTTTGGAAAAATGCCACCAATCTTGAGCATTTTGGGTGCTTTCTCCTGGGAAGGCAGCAAGACTGTGGGTGCAGAGGCCCTGATGGATAATCCCTATCTCCTCCCTGGTTTAGGTCTGCCCAACCCTGCCCTTCAGGCGCTCTGCAAGCTCATCACCGCCTCGGAAACGGGCGAGCAGCTCATCAGCCGGGTGAGTGAGCAGGGCGGCTGAACCTGGGCAGCTGAGCCCGGGGCTGAGGGTTGAGCCTAGCTGGAGAGACAGAGTAGGAACCTGCATTGATGCTATCAGCCTTGTTGCTTTTTCCAGCTTTTGTGATTAGAAGGAAAAGGTGAGAGCTGGAAGTCAGAAAAGTGTCTTAATTGAGTCCGCGAGCATTGTGGGTCTGCAAAGCACACTTAAGGGGCCCCTGTCACCTACAGTGTCAGGGCATTTCCTGAACTCTCCTTTCAGTGGCCTGCTACACCCTGTCATCCCCACCTGCTAACTTGTTTTTGGCTGATTAACGTGTGTCACAGCCGACTTCCCTAGGCCAGCAGGTGCAGGACCAGCCTGCCTGCAAGTGTGGAATAGTTATTCTCCAGGCGTGCACTGCGCCTAGAGTAGGCACGGAGGCACTGGCATGCACATAAATTCAACACTACTGCCAGATACACCTTATAGCAGTTTTTAAAACATGCTTTCTTTTAGGATGCTGTAGACCTGTTTGGGGAACTCAGCATCACGTAGTCCTTCCCAGCCTGGCTTCAGAGCTTCTGCCGGCCCGGCTGGCCAGTGAGGCCCTGCCACAGGCCCCTGCGTGCCAGGCCCGGGCTTCTGGTTGGTGTAGCCCCCTGCAGAGCACAGTGCAGCTTCTCTGGTCACCTTGGAGTGTAATAATTTGAAAAAAAAGTCATATGCATTATTATGAGAGGTTTATTAGCAGATTTAAGGAGAAATATTTCTAAGTGGAAATCTGCTCCATCTAGGATTAACCTCTGAAAATCGGAGCAGAACCCAGAGCCGTCCAGCGTGGGGCTGTTTCTAGCGTGAAGTCAGAACGCAGTAATAGTGTTTTGAGAATACAAATCAGTGGTCAGGCCCTTCACTGCATTCCCTGCACTTTTCGTAATAAGTGTGTTACATCTGCTTGTTGAATAGAATCGGGAAGAAACTCCAGAATACTGAATATTAAAACACCCTGAATTCGAAGGAATAGAAGCCAGTGTTCTACAAAGGAAAAGGCTAGAATATCTGTAGGTCAAGGTTGAGAGTCCAACAAGCCAGTTGTTTAATTTCTTGCTTTTGGCACATACTAAGGACTTTCTACCTGAGAAACTGCAGGGTCCCTGAGAAGTACCCTGGGCCGCCTGCCCCCAGTGGCCAGAGGACATTTCCTGAGTGACTCTGAAATCTGGACTTAGTTTTACAGAGTGGTCCACACATGCCCTGCTCTGACAACCCCCTCGCTCCCCACAATAGCCTGCTCCTCTCCTGACAAGAAGGGCAGGGCCTGGCTGACCCCGACCCCAGTGCATCTGGTTGTTCATTTTCTTGTGTCCCTGCTGACTCTTGCTCCTCTCCCCATCCGGTCAGAGCCGCGGGCCTGGTATGGCGCTTCCTAAAGCAATGATCACCTCGCGTTGCATAACAACCTATGCTTGAGTCTAAACTCTCTTCTTTCTCTCTCTTTTTCTTTCTTTTTCTTATAATCTGCTGGCGAAGGCTGTTAAAAATATGGTTGGAATGGTGAGTACTACTTTAAGTAGCAACTTCCGTCAGGTGAGCCCCACCACCCACCCGTGCTCCCACTGGCAGCGCTGAGCTCGGCGCGCACAGCTGCCCCTCGGAGCCGCACGCACACGCCACACGTGCTCTGCGCCGGGCGACCAGTGCTGCCGCTGCAGATGGTCGCCCCCTCCTCTGCTCTGGCCCCCCCTTTCCTGCTCCGGCCTTCTTGTGTTCTTGATTTGACCTTTCAAGTTCCACCAGAACAGCAGGGGCAGAAGTGACTTTAAGTGATATTCTGAACCCAGGCCAGACCCCGAGTAGGGTTCACAGACGCTCAGGAAATCGGAACCACCCCAGACACTCGCGCAGATTATGTGGGTTCTTCTTCAAGTGCTGAGACTCTACGATGTAACGCTGGATTCCTCGTCTCCATTTACCTCAACACCATAAATATTACTTTAATTAAAGAAAAAAAGGCGACCAGCCCTATAATCCGCCCTACTTCAGGTCCCCAAGTCCCTCATGCGCATGAGCAAAGATGGGAGGCTGGAAGCAGAAAAGCCTGACTGTGGCCCACGACCTGTAACACGGCGCCCATCTCTCGACCCACTGCCCCGTGGGCATCCCACAGAGAACAGGGCAGCAGGCAGGAAGGCCTGTACAAAGAATTCCAAATGCTGCACTCACACCAGGTGATAGTAGTAGTGATAACAGGCAACACAGGTGTAATTTGGGGATAAATCTGAGGTGGGTCGGAGGGAAAGGCATTGGGAAGGAGCAAGAACTCACCTGTTCTCCCTTACTCAGCTCCACCAGGTGCTGGTTCAGCTGCAGGCCGGCGAGAAGGAGCAGGATTTTGCGTCAGCTCCCATTCAGGTTTCCATCAGTGTCCAGCTGTGGCGACTTCCAGGCTGTCACGAGTTCCTGGCAGCTCTAGGTAGGACAGAACAGAACAGGTGAACAGAACGGTCCTTGACTGAACTGGCTTCTTTAGTTCCAAGTTTAAAAACATCTGTTTTTCTCCTGGTTTCTGTTGGTAGATTCTTAGGGGTCTTATCTCAGTTTGTTCTTAGATATTTAATTATGTAACAATAGTTAACTCAAAGATTCTCATGCTTTAGCAAAAATCCCAAATGGCCCTTTAGATTTAACCCATTTCCTCTATATTATGATTTCATCTCTCTCATTTGTACTCATCATCTTAATATGAGTCTGCTAAGTTCCAGTGTTGGGATTCAAGCCATGACTAAAAAAAAAAAAGTCACAAAATAAAGTTTTCAATCGTGGCTACTGGAAAGTGGCAGAAAAAAATATACTGTTGAAACTACCTTTGAGTTGAGCATGGACACCCAGAGCTCACATACCAGGATCCATGTTCAATCCAGAACACTTGTTTTTCCTTTCTCAACACTGTACATGTCTGGGGCAGCTCCTGACATAATTGCTACTTACTTATACCAGGTGCGTCTGTTGACAAAAAACACAACAGGCTGTCGAGTTGCTGTCCTGCTGCCCTACTTAAGACTGTGTGACCTGCTTGGGAGTCATTCACTCCACAAGCTTGTTTTGAACACCTGTTATGCATGTCAGGAAATGTTCTAGGCATTGAGGATGCATCAGTAAGCAAAGGACAAAAGCCCTGCCTTCCTAGAGTTTTCCTTCTAGTAAATACCTGACCCAAGAGAAGCACCTTGGAAGCTAAGGGAGCACAATTACAGATACAACCATCATGTTCATAGTGACTGGCTGGAGGAGGAGGAACAGGGAGCAGGCCCAGAGAGCCTGTGGCTATTTTCAAGATGAAAAATCCAGGCAGAAGGAACAGTCGTCACTAAGCTCGAGTGTGAGGCCCAGGCACAGGGGCTGAGTGGAGCAGATCCTGTAGGCCTTGAGAAGGGAAAGGCCTTTGGCTTTTAACCAGAGGGAGTGGGGAATCTTTAGAGGAGGGCGTGGCCTGACTTCTCTAGTCTTCAGACATGGGAGGGAGTCCTTAAAAAAGAAATCTACTTGTGAAGCCTCGATATTCAGTATTGTATATGACCTTTTCTACTTATGGCTGACTCCATGTATTTTCAAGGAGAGCCTGAAATTGTAACACTGGCACTCTCTGGTGAGTGCGGCAGCCATGGCGCCTGCGTTAGCTTCTTTCTTTGTGCACTTCCCTGGGAGATGTGTCCGGCGCCTCTGCAATGTCTCTTAGTACATCTAAGGGCTGCATCAACAGCTCATAAACCAGTATCTTGCTCAGGAGGCTCATGTCTTCTGTTGTGCCCGCTCTCAGTCTCATTAGAACTGTTAAACTTGGGGAGCAGCCCCTTGGGCTTTGGCAGAATAGATTCCCTGAAGGGAAGTTTGGCTGAGAAAGCAGATTCTCCATGGTCAGTGAAAGCACATTTCAAAGCCCTCAGTGGCCTATGCTGACCCACATGAAGACACTGTCTTGGCCCTGGGGAAGACACCTTCCTCTGCATCATGCTGTAAATACTGGCCTCAGGGCTGAATGGAGCGGCCAGCTTTTGTCCTGGACAGTTTTCTTTACATAGACTATTCTGTGAAAGAATGGGGAAAAAACACTATGTTAATGAGCCTTACTAACTTCTGAGTCTTGGCTCTCAAGCTCAGGGCGGAGGGCAGCTAGTTCTCTGGAAAGGGACAGAGGGAGCCAGGCCGTGAGGGCTGCACACAGCGAACGGAGAGACAGACTGAGCAGGTGTCAGGAGGCAGGGAGCTGGCCAGCGTCTGTTCAGGCAACTGCCGCACACGTATGGGGAAGCCCCGGTGGGGAGCTTGCTGAGCGGCTTGCTGAAATTTCGTGACACTGTAGGGGACCAACGACTCACATTTTTCAGGCTAGAAATCTTTTCTATGGAAGCAGATGTTTATATTCTTTGTTCCTCCAGGTTTTGATCTCTGTGAGGTTGGTCAGGAAGAAGTAATACTGAAAACCGGGAAACAAGCCAACAGGCGAACCGTGCACTTTGCACTTCAGTCCCTGCTCGCTCTCTTTGGTAAGAGCTGCTCTCCAGGGCGCCTCCTGTGGCCAGATGCCAACATACTTGGCTGTGTTTGGCGGCGGGGGAAACGTGTGTGTGTGTGTGTGTGTGTGTGTGTGTTTCAAGAGCAGTAAATAAAAACTCCCTGCAGAGACACCCATTAAAATACACCTAGTATATGAGATGAGAGTGATGCCAAGTTCTATGAAGAACACAGAGCAGAGTGACGGACTAAAAAGTGAGAGGTAGTAGCAGAGGAGAGGGCCCCCGGCGACAGGGTGGCCTGCTTCTCTCTTGCTGGGTGTGAAGGAGCAGTGCCCAGATCACTAGGGCCTGGGGCACACCTACCTGCCTGATGTTCTCACAGTGCCATGCTCACTGCAGTGTGAAGACAAAATGCGGTCTCAGGGTGGGCAAAGCAGAACCAATAGGAACTGCTGCAGAATGTGCACCAGGCAGACAGAGAGGGTTAAAGGTGATACTCTGTGTTCTTGGAACCGCTGCCAGAATGAGACTGCTGAGCCCTTGAGAGTGGCAGGAATGGGCGTGAATTCCATCTTGGGCATGTTCAGTTTTGAAATCCCCATTAGATACCTACATAGGCAGCTGGTTATATGAGTTTAGAGTTCAAGAGAGGCCAGCAAGGAGGTGTGAATGTACATTCAGGTCTGAAGGGAAGAGGACTATGGCATTCAGGTTCAAAGGTCACACCGGTAAGGAGTGGCCTGGGACGGATGGCAAGGGCATGTCAGCTGTGCAGAACTGGATTTGACAGTGTGGCCATCACTGGTGGCCTTTATAAGAACTGGGGGGGAAAAAGCCTAAGTGGCCCGGGTTCAGAAGCTGGGAGGAGAGGCAGTGCTGAAAACAACTACAAATAGCTCGCAGGAGGTTGTTAGAATTTGGAATGATTGGTGCTATGGCTGGAAATGGGATGGAGGTTTGGGTTTAGGACAGGGGACATCAACGATTGCCTAGAGGCCCCAGTCGAAGCAGCAGGTAGATGTGGGGTCCTGTGATACAGGGAACAGAGTAGAGACAGGCATGCTCAGGGGTCTGTGGTGTGTGGGGATGTCCCCCCCCTCTCCCAGGGTGTTTGTTCCCATAAGACTACTTTGCCTTATAGAACTGTGTTTTTCAGAATTGTGAGATTAACTTAAGTCGTATATAAGTAGCAGTGCATGATTATTTGCTAGCTACTATGCAATACATAAAGATGCTTGTGAGTTTGAAAAAGAAAACAGGAAAACCACACAGAAGTCTAACTGCCCCCTGGGTCTGTGTCTCGTCTTAGATTCCACCGAGCTGCCCAAGCGCCTCAGCCTTGACAGCTCATCCTCCCTGGAGTCTCTGGCATCAGCCCAGTCCGTCTCCAACGCCCTGCCCTTGGGCTGCCAGCACCCACCCTTCTCTCCTACGGGGGCTGAGAGCGTTGCCTCGGACGCCATCTCCGTGTACAGCCTGAGCTCCATCGCCTCCTCCATGAGCTTTGTCTCCAAGCCCGAAGGTGGGTCAGAAGGTGGGGCCCCCCGAGGACGGCAGGACTACGACAGGTCCAAGAACGCTTACCCACAGAGATCCACCTTGCCCAGGAGCCAGTTGTCCCCCCAGACCCGCCCTGCAGGCAGCAAAGATGAAGAAGAATATGAAGGGTTCTCCATCATCAGCACTGAGCCTTTGGCGGCCTACCAGGACAACAGGCAGGCGCGCTTCTCCCCAGACCACAGACAGCCCCACGCTGGGACAGCTGGAGGTGTGAAAGTGTCAGTAAGCTCCAAGGGGAGCATTAGCACTCCCAGTTCGCCAGTTAAAATGACTCTGATCCCCAGCCCGAACTCACCTTTCCAAAAGGTTGGAAAACTAGCAAGTTCAGATACAGGAGAATCAGACCAGTCTAGCACAGAAACAGACAGTACCGTGAAGTCACAAGAAGAAAGCAGCCAAAAGCTGGACCCACAAGAGCTGGCCCAGAAAATTCTAGAGGAGACACAAAGTCATCTCATTGCTGTGGAGCGTCTTCAGAGGGGTGGCAGTCAAACCAGCAAGAGCAGTAACCCAGAAGACGGCATTTCTGTGCCAAATAGCGCTGCTGTCTTCAGAGCCTCCGAAACAAGCGCGTTCAGCAAGCCTGCCCTCTGCCATCCCAAGAGCCAGCCGTCGCCAGTCACCGTTAAACCAAAGCCCCCGGCCAGAAGTTCATCCCTACCCAAGGTGAGTTCAGGATACAGCAGCCCCACAGCCTCGGAGGCGTCTGTCAAAGACAGCCCCAGCCAGCACAGCGGCCGGCCGTCACCCGGCTCCGACTCCCAGACTTCCCTGACTGACCAGCCTCTCTTTAAACTGAAGTATCCCAGTTCTCCCTACAGTGCTCACATTTCCAAGTCACCAAGGAACATGTCCCCAAGCTCAGGCCACCAGTCTCCTGCTGGTAGCGCACCGTCCCCAGCTCTCTCCTACTCCTCTGCCGGTTCTGCTCGCTCAAGTCCAGCTGATGCCCCTGACATAGACAAACTGAAGATGGCAGCCATCGATGAAAAGGTGCAGGCAGTCCACAACCTGAAGATGTTTTGGCAGAGCACACCCCAGCATTCCACAGGACCAATGAAAATATTCCGGGGAGCCCCTGGAACAATGACATCCAAAAGAGATGTCCTCAGTCTGTTAAATTTGTCACCTCGGCACAACAAGAAGGAGGAAGGAGTAGACAAGCTTGAGCTTAAGGAGCTGTCTTTGCAGCAACATGGAGAAACGCCACAGAAAGCCCCTCCCAATGGACACTGGCGCACAGAGACCACCACGCTGAGCACGCTGCCGCTGCCTGCTGGCCCTCCTGCCGCAGCCCCCACGCGCCCTCTGAGACTTCCTTCTGGAAATGGATACAAGTTTCTGTCCCCAGGAAGATTTTTCCCTTCCTCCAAATGCTAAAGCATCTTTACACGCTCTGACTCACTACAGTAACCCGTAGAGAAGGCCTCACGCTCACTTGGGCCTGCTCCCTCATCTGAGTGCAGTCATTCCACACAGCCACCAGCCACCTCACAGCGGGGTGCTTTCCAACAGTTGTGAGCACATGTGTGAGCTCACACATGCGTACACACACACACACACACACACACACACGGCTGTTGGCTCAGACCAGATTCACGATAAGCCAAGGACTTCTGTGGGGTTGTGCAGGAGGCTCATGGAATTTTTCTACACACTTCACCAAATGTTTACCTTTGAACTCCCAGTTTCTCATCTTTGATGTGACTCTTCAACAGGATTTTTGTACAAAAAAAAAAAAAAAAGGTCATGGTTCTGGGGTGGGAAGAGGAAAGGGAGCACATATTTTGCTAAGAGGTATATATGCAGTACCTTTTATACACAGAAATACAAATAGAGCTTTTTTAAGGCTTTCAGGTGCTGGTTGGGGGTGGGATATACAAAACCTGTAGAATTCTACATCAAAGTGTTATATTAGCCAAAAACAGAATGATGGTTTTACAAATGGCAATGATTTACAATTATAGCAATTTTGGTTTCATGATATTGTCACATCAGCGTAATAATGCAATAATTCACGCTGAAATAGTGCTTCCATCCTGAACTCTGCTCCATTGAGCTCTACCAATATCCTTTGGGGCCCACTGTCAACCAAACTTGAATTTTCTTAAAAAACTTATGTAACTCTTACCCAGGCATTTTAGAACTATGCAATTGTGATTTAAAATGCAACTTTGTGCTTTTAAAACATTATTGACCTTTTTTGTACGTGGATAAACAACTTGGTTTTATTATCAATAGTACTTTGCATTTATAGCTATTATATTTAAAGCTCAACAAGTTTTTTAAAATATCAAATTTTGAATAGTCATCAATAAGTAATAATCAAGTTTGGGGGAAAGGCTGAAATTATTCAGTTTCCTTATAAGCAAAAAAAAAAAAAAATCATCCCATGGCTAGCTAGATTTAACCAAAATCTAGCCTTACAGCTCCTATTCCCTTTATTAGCTGCTTAATTTTATTCTTTTTCTAACTACAGAACTCTAAAACCTCTTCTCGCTAAATCTGTTGTCAGATTCCCATAATCCCAGCATCCTACCTGTGAGCTGCGTAAGGACTGTCACTTTAGCTGTGACAAGTGCCACTACTCACTGCTGTGGTCAAGGCCTTCCCCTGCCATAGAAGACAATGTCTGCAGTCCGAGAAGCCGGGGTCTCTGCTGGGACGGACCTCGGGACGACTGCTGAACAGGGAAGCAGCCTCCCTGGAAAGCGAAAGGCTCCCCCACAGCTGCGACACTGACCTGCCATGCCGCCCGCTGGGAGGAGACAGGAGAATAGTCTATGTGGGGGGGGGCCAATTATATATTTTATTAAGGAAGTGAAATGCTGAAAAATCATAATAGTACTAAGTTTAGTTGGAGAATTTAAGCCTCTTTTCAATTATTCTAAAATTAAAATCCTACCAGCCTGACTGTGAGGGTGTACAGCCCAGAATACCAGCAACATGCAGACTGGACATGAGGGGCTGGCAGAGGGACAGCAACATCCAGACCCCCAGTTAGAGCTTTTAATCTTGGGTAGGATCTCACTTTGTGGTCACACAATGACCATTTGCCCTGTTCCTTGGTGTACTCTGAGGAGAGAAAAGGATATTTATCCAATTTGTGTTATTCTCTTAGACTATGTCATAGAGACTTTTGAGTTTACCTCAACAGCCATGTTGACGAAAGCAAACAATAAGGATGTCCCAGTCAAGCCCCAGTCCCAACATCAGACAAGAAGTACTTTAGGAAAGCAGCAAGCAACTCTGAGGTTGTCTTTATGTCAACAGGGGAAAAAATGGTAATGAAAGTACCAGTGTAGCAAATGAAGCCAAGTTTACAGCACTGTGCATTTACATAGCAAAAGCAGGTCCTCAACTACAAAAAATTAACCTCAAAGTAAATTTCTGAGTCCATATGTAGATAGTTAGGCTGTTCCTTTCTCAGCCTCTTTCCCAAGTGCCAAGGAGCCCTGGAGGAAAGACCCGGGTCTGCCCCGTCTGAGCATGCGGGGAGACCTTGCGCCCACCTCCAGCACGCCCCTTTCAGCACCCAGACCGCTTCCCGCGGCCGCCAAGCCAGCTAGCAGTTCTCGTGGAACCTAACCCGGTGTTAGTCCTCAGTACATTGTCGTTTTAGGTTTCATGTTGAAAAGCCAAATGGTTTTTGTGAATTTGGGGGGGGGGGTAGGGGGCTCTAGATACAAGTTTCAATCAGGGGAAACAAAGATGAAGAAATAATTGGACCAATTTAAAAATCACTGTAGTGTCACCACTTCTTTATGTCATTCTTGGTGTTTTCTATACAAGTGAAATGCATATAAAATCAAAAAAGCAGATTTTTCAGGCTACAGTGAAAAAGTATATACTTAAAATGATATCAAACTGTATAATTCACAGATTTTTTGGTATAGAACAGGGGTTGACAAACTATGACTCCGAGGCTAAGTCTGCTCAGTGGCCTGGTTTTTTTATGGCTAAGAGCTAAGAATGGACTATACATTTTTAAATAGTTACGTAAGAACCTACATAACTGATTTTGCCTCTTGACCTACAAAGCCTGAATTATCCAATATCTGCCCCTTTTTTAAAAAGTTTGTTGACTCCTGGTAGATGACAGAAAAGCGTCGCACTGTGGATGTAACTGGCATGCATGAAAACCTGGAGCTTGGAGAGAAGCAAATGGCTCCTGCTTTTTGCCCCACTTGGAAGGAGTCATGAGTGTGGGTAAAATTTATAGAAATAATTCTCCTTGCAATATGCAGATAACATTGGATAGATTTCTTTTACAGCTCAGGAAACTGGATGGCCTGTCCCACTCTTTTACATCAGCAGAAAAGACACGAATACAAGCAATAAAATCTCCCTCCCCCAGAAACCTTGGTTGCAAGGTGGTAGAGTCTATCTTAATACTTACTCACCATTGAATTAATGAACCTCTTCACTGCTTTTAACTAAGTCACAACACCAACACAAAAATACCAAGAAGCTTAGCTACTAAAACTTACATTTTGATGCACATCGGTGTGTAGTAAAATGATATAGTTCTCTCCGCCATCCCATTTTAAGAAACTTGCGGTCCACAGAGACTTGCTGAGTCTCAGCAGGATACAGGTGCTGCACGCTGTCCTCACCCCCGGCGTCTGTCCAGTAAAGGTCAGCAGGTGACACTGGAGCCGCCCACCACAGGAGTACTGTCACTGTTTCAGTTCAGGTTGGAAAAAACACCATGCAGTAATCTGGTTTGCTTTGAAAGTAGGCAGGATGTGAAAACTGAATAACTTTCATCACACATTTGTTTTATTTAAAATGATTGTACATGTAGTTTGTGAACTGGACCCTTATCTGTGCCAGATCCTTCAACTCTGTTCCACGTAAGGACACCTGCGGTCGCCTCTCCACTCCTCAGACGCCTTCCCTGCTTGGCACTCACAACCCTTGTATGCAGTGTTAAGCCATCTTTGGCGTATGTGGACTTCTTTTGTAAACTACAGTTTCCAGATGGCATTAAACTTTTTATATTATGAAATTTACGCTGTAAAAAGAACTTCATATTTTTATTGAGATTGCTAAGGCACTTGGCCTTCCTTTGTGATTTCAGTGTCTATTAAAGCATGAAATTCCCTCAGTTTTAAGTGCTGTATCTGAATAATTTTCTATACACATTCCACACTTCCTAGTTTCTGTGCAGTATATGGGGGGTCATATTTACCAGGAAGAAAACCAGAGAAAGTGCACAGCAGTGTTCTGCCTGTGGGCTTCTTAGAGCCCCGAGACGCTGGGTGCCTGCTGGTGGGCGGTTATGTAGGTGGCCAGATGTTTCTGATCTTCTGTGATCAGAGTTGGAGGACAAGAAAATTCTACAGTTGTAGAAGTGTTTTGACAAAGACAAAATGCATTACCATCAGATCCCTATGTATGAAGAAACTTCCAAAGGGAGTTATTTCAGAAAGGTGGCAACAATCCTACATATAAAAGTCTGATGGAATCATGAAGGAATAGTGAGCTAGTAAAATGTGACTAAGTTGTAATAAATATTGATTGCGTAACAAGAGTAGTGTGTCATTTGGGTGGCAATAAGAAAATACAGAAAACCTGTAAAACAAGGGAGTTAAAATGTAATAGCTTGTTTGGGAAGAGAAGAGTAGATCATTTTTAAAATAAGTTAAATATGTATAATCTCACATACAAGAAATATAATAGAAGATAATATTTCCAAACAAGTTAGGAGAGGAGAAATAGTAAATTTTACAAAATTTAGTTGCTCTGAAGGAACAGAAAAAGGAAATAACAGCAACAAAAACTATTTAAAAGCAGGAAAATATGAAATAAAAAGCAGTAATTATAGATGTAAATGAACTAAACCAATGAAAAGGAGATTGATAGATGGTGGCAATATGCAATATGCTCTTTATAATCCATGTTGTTTGAAAGGGGGAAAAAAAACTGCCCAAACATAAGGACTCTGAATGCTTGGTAGTAAAAGGATAAATGAAATAGATATTAAAATAAATGACTGTAATAAAAACAAAGAAGATGCATTTTCTAATGTTAAAACATTTAAAAACTTTAGCAGAAAGACAAAATTCTAAACCTATATGCAACTAACCACATAGCTTCAAAGCTCAAAGTAAAAATCAGCAGAACTGTAAGTCTGGAAAACTGTACTATCAAAATGGGAGTTATTACCCATTGCTCTTAAAAATTGCTAAAGCAGAAAAAATCAGAAGACATATAAGCAGGTTTAAACAATTCAGCAAATAGGTTTATGAAATAGATTCACGACTTGGTCTCTGATAGAATCTATCAATATATTCTTCACAAGCAACATGGAATAATTTATAAAAATAGACCACACACAGCCACATAGCAAGTGTCAGCAAACACTGAGAAGTCAACATAAGTGCCACCACACCTAATTCAAACACAATATAACTCAAGCATCAATAACAAGATGATAATTTAAAAGCTGTCACTCAGATATTTTAAGATGCATACAACATGAACCATGGAAGAATTCATAACATAGATGAGAAAACACTACATATTAAAATTGATAGTCATTTTCAGAGCCACATTGGGAGTTTCTGGAGTTTACAGTTATTTATAATAGAGGTGTTTTTTATTTGTTCTATTCAAGACTGGAAGTTTCCACAATGAATTAAAAACCAGTTCACTTTCACCTAATAAAGTAAAATACACACTTATTTTGATTTCTGCTTACATGCTACTTTCAGGAAATATATAAATTATATGCAAGTTTAAGAATAAAATTGAATTTCATAAAAGCTAGTGAGATACTGCCAAGGTGGCACTTTAATAAAGTTTATATTCAAGGCTAATATTCAAAATATATAATTGCATGAGGCCCAAAGAGGAGGGGTGCCCACGCTACGCAGCCAATGCTGCAGTAAGAGGGTATGTATTGGTACATATTGGGTTGTTGGAAAAGTCATGACACATTTTTGCTTGAAAAACATAGGAAAAAAATGTCATGTCTTTTCTGACAACCCAAAATTAGTAAATAATTATAGCAGATCTAGATGACCACACCAAGAAATTAGGAAAATAATGAACTCAGAAAATAAGGGAAGGAATAAAACAGTAATCAACAAAAATTAATTAAAGCTACTATATTACATATCAATATTGGAGACCAAGAAGGACAAAGCCAAAAAGAGAAAATATATTAAATTGTGGGAAGGTTGATCTTGTATGTATATGAGAAAGAGACAGAGACGAGAGACAAAAGGGAAGTATAGCTAAAGATGCCACAGAGATTGAAAAATAAAACACGATAGACAATTTTATGCCAGCATATGTGAAAATGGAAAATAACTGTTAATATGGTGTGTCATAAATGCATACACGGTTGACGAATATAGAGATGTAGGAATGATGGATCTCAAAGGCAGGAGAGCGCCGCCTCCTGGGAAGTGGGAGGGGAAGTGACAGAATCAGGAACAGTTTTTAAGTCACTTCAACTACAAAGCAATATGACCTAAGGGGGCCTCCGAGTTCGACGCCCAGCCGGGGAGAGTCCCACATGGTGCGGCAGACCTCTCCTGCCTCTCCCTCTGCTCCCCTCAGCAGTGTATCTCCGATCTGCCTGTTCTGCTCCCCACTCTGGCTCTGGTGAACCCTCTCGCCACCCCATGCCTCTGGCCTGTACCCCAGCTTGTATGTATAAATAAAAAATAAATCTTTAAAAAAAAAAAAGCAATATGACCTAAGACTTTACCAGTTCACATATTTGAACTATCCCATAGTGAATTTAAGAATGAGTGAAAAGTATTGTTGGCAAGTAAACAACAAATTAGGTTGCGTAAATTTCAGAAATTTTTTTTTTTTTAAGTTCTGGTATAACAACAGAAAGAAAATTTAACCAAAGGCCAAGAAACCACAAAGTGGTGAATCACAACTCCTTACCCTTTATCCCACTCTAAAATACATAAGCCCAGCTGGTTTCACATGTATTTCACCAAACTTTTCAGGGGTCAGTTAGACTTGATCTCTTCAAATTGCTTTATATGAAAATAAGACACCCAAATCATGTCACGATACTATCCTAAATTCTAAAACCAACAGAATAAGAAAGGAAAACAATAGACTGCCATTTCATTTATGAATCTAGGCATAAAAATTTTTAAATAGTGGCCATTAAATCCCTATATTTTCAAAACTAGGAAAAAGCAGATTGAGAGTAGATCTATATGTCAATTACCTGGGAGTATAAATATTTGCTGATGAACACAAACATACCATTTCTAAGGGGCCAGAGTTCTGGAGCTTCGATAACACCTGTCAACACTGAGATCTTTACTGACTTAAAAAGGTCCTGAAAATTTTTTATTAGCTCTCATTTTGAAGATATTTCATATCATTCATTTTATATGTTTTACCGTGTAAATTTATCGAGTAGGACTGCAACAACATCCTAAATCAGCCTAGAATGATGTAATATTGCACTGCATTGCATAATACCATTATGCACACATCATCCAGAGTTGATTGCATCATTTTCTGATGCAGTGCAATACTACTGCCAGGCGGCTGCTGAAGTAAGCTGACGTCAGCAGTGCATTATGTAAAGCCCCGTTGGAAAGGTTGAGCATATTTCAGACTTTGTGCGAGACAGTTTAAGCTACTGATCCATAGAACTGCAATTATTTTATCAATTTAGGCATAATACAGTACAGTAATGCCTTGAAAATGGGTTAATAGAGTGGACAATTTCTGCTCTATTTTTGGGGAAGTGACATTTGCCAACCAGAAGAAAAGTATCATTTCTCAAGTGAAGAAGGCTTATCATCTTTACTTGGGATGCAAGGTTGGTGACCAAGACAAGCCTTGGGCCCTGCATATATGCTGTGCTCCATGTACAACAGTGGTTTCACAGTGGTTAAATGGCAAAAGGCCATCAATGCCATTTGCACTCCCCATGGTGTGGAGAGAGCCAAGCAACCACATAAAAGACTGTTACTTATGCTTGGTTCCTCCTCTTTCTGGTGGAATAACAAAGCAAAAGAAGTCGACAATAATCTACCCAAACATTCTGTCTGCATTGAGACCAGTTCCACATGGTGAGGGACTTCCTACTCCAGAACCTCCAGCACAATATTTTCTTGATTCATCTGATGAGGACAAGGGTGAGCCGACCTGTTCTTCTCCTGTTCCATCAGCATGCAGTGACCCAGATTTTCACTGTGGTGCATCATCAACCCCACACAAACTAACACAGGAAGAACTAAATGACCTGGTTCATGATTTAGACTTATCCAAAATCAAGGCAGAATTACTAGGACCAAGACTCCAACAATGGAATCTTCTAGAAGAAGATGTCACAATTACTTGATACCGAAAGTGCCACCAGCAGTTGGAGCCTATCTTCAGAAAGGAAAGTACTCTGGTATTCTGTCTCAATATTGAGGGTCTCATGAATGCCTTAGAAATCACCCATGACCCACAAGAATGGAGACTATTTCTAGACTCCTCGAAACTGTGTCTTAAGCCTGTGCTTTTGCACACTGGAAACCATCTTCCATCTATTCCAGTAGTGCATGCCTTCCACATGAAAGAGACATACAATAACTGAATGCAGCTACTGAATTCCATTGAGTATAACGAGTACAGCTGGTACATCTGTGGTAATTTGAAGCTAGTTGCCCTTTTAATGGGACTGCAGCAGGGATATACAAAATACATGTGTTTCTTATGTGAGTGGGATAGCCGAGCAAGTGAACTGCACTACTTGCAGAAGGAATGGACTCGCAGACAAAGTGTAGCAGTTGGAGAGAAGAATATCCAGCACCCAGCTCTGGTCGAGGCTCACAAAATCCTGCTACCACCCCTTCACATCAAACTAGGTTTGATAAACAATTTCGTGAAAACCATGGACCGGACCTCGCCAGCCTTCCGATACCTGCATGAAAAATTTCCTCGACTCAGCAAAGCAAAGATTAAAGGGGGAGTTTTTGTGGGTCCTCAGATTTGAGAGCCCCTCAATAATGACGTGTTCAACAACTTGCTGCAGGGTGATGCGAAACAAGCATGGAATGCTTTTCGCCTAGTGTCTACAAACTTTCTTGGGACTGTTAGGGCAGAAAACTACAAGGAACTAGCAGAAGACATGCTGATGCAGTATCAGAAACTTGGCTGCAATATGTCTCTAAAGATCCACTGCCTTCATTCCCATCTGGATTTCTTCCCTGAAAACTGTGGTATGGTTAGTGATGAACATGGCCAATGTTTTCATCAAGATATCACATCAATGGAACAAAGATACCAGGGAAAATGGTCCACTACAATGCTGGCTGACTACTGCTGGACACTCCCCAGAGATGCTCCTGAACAGCTGTACAAGAGACAAGCGAAGAAATCTAAGAAGTAGTCTATGGCTAGATTTTTTACAGGTATTAACCGTACGCCTATTACTATTGGCATGTATTTCATGATGTAAACATCAATTTATTGCAGATTACAAAGAAAACTAGAGCCAAAATTAGAATTTGACTTTCATATTCATGTTGAACACATACAAATTGATAGGCCAACAGATACATGAAAAAATGCTCAACATCACTTATAATCAAGGAAATGCAAATCAAAACCACTATGAGATACCACCTCACACCTGTGAGGATGGCACACATTAAAAATACAGGCAACAACAAATGCTGGAAAGGATGTGGAGAAAAAGGAACTCTTCTACACTGCTGGTGGGAATGTGAACTGGTCCAACCACT